>PVKB01003825.1:0-174772 GCA_004027205.1 Ctenodactylus gundi | reverse complement strand
ATATATATATATATATATATATATATATATATATATATATATATATCAGCTAAAGATGTCCCTTTTTATTTGATAGGGCCTAAGTTGAGAAGTTGCCCAGGCTGGACTTGAACCCGAAATCCTCCTGCCTTGGTCTCTCCAGGTGCTGGAATTATAGGCCTGCACCATTGAAACTGACTGAAGAGGTACCATCAAATGGCTATGACACTGTTAGACACTCCCAGTTGTTATGCTCACATGCATTTTCCTAGGTGATGGTCACAATGCCATAGAACCCAGTGAGGCAGGTATTCTTATTTCAATCTACTTTATAGACTGGGAGAAATGGGCATCAAACCGTTAATTTGTCCAAGAGCATGAAATGGCAGAACCAAGATAGGAATTATAACCTAAGCTCTCTTTCTTTCTTAATATTTATGGATACTTAATACAGTATCATAGAGACAGTGTGAGGTAATGCAAGAAGATAGAAGTGGAACTGTAGAGTATGATACCATTTATATAAATAAAAACTCAAGATTTCTGTGATTTGTCTGTCAGTCTACAAAATGGTCCATGGAATACACATACTGCTAGCAGCGCTGTATTATGCAGAAAGAAGTGAGATATAGCAGGGAAGGCTTCATTGTTTTTTATTCCTGCTACAATCAAACCTAGGAACTTGTATTTTATCACCAAGATATATCCCCAGCCCCAGGCTTTAATTTTTTATTCTATCTATTTTTGTATTATTAATTTTTAAAGTATAAATTCATACATTAATTCTATTTTTCTTAATTTAAAAACCAAGTTGATATTCAATTACAAAAAGAGCTAAGATTTCTAGAGGAAATAGCATGGTACATGCTTTGATTTGGATCTTGAAGCTCCTCAGAGGCCCATGTGTTAAGGCTTTGTGCCCATAACAGCTCTATTGAGAAGTGGTAGAACTATTGAGAGATAGAACTAGGGGGTCCTTAGGTCATATGTCGGAAGGGGATAGTTGCACTCTGGCCTCTTCCCTGGTCTTTCTTTGTCCCTTCTTTGTGAGGTAAGTGGTTTTGCTCTGCAAGCACTCCTGCCATGATGTGGTGCCTCAAAACAGATAAGGGACTGAAATAAGGTGATTATTCCAGGTGTTTTGTGATAGTGATAGGAAGCTGATTAACATCATACAAAGCTTTCCCCAAGCCAAGTACAGTGGTGCATGCCTGTAATCTCTGCTACTGGGGAGGCTGAGGCAGACTGACTACAAGTTCAAGAACAACCTAGGCAACTTAGTGAGATCCTGTCTCAAAATTAAGTTAGGAAAAAAATAGCTGGGGATGTAGCTCAGTGTGAGGCTTCAGTTCAATTTCTAGTACCAAAGTAAAGAAATAAACAAACAAATAAATAAATAAAAGTTGTGCTATGGCAGAAATAACCCCCCCACACACACACACACACACCTATCAGGTACAGAAATGTCTGCTTCAGACCTTCCCCACCACCACCACCACCACCAATATTTTTGGTATTCTCAACTCTGCAGTTAGGGTACTATTTTAAATTTCACAGAAATTAGAAATCTCACTGTTTAATAGAGCGGTTATAAAATTCTTAGTCTAGCTTTTAAATTTAAAAGAGCCGTTGAATTTTAAGAAAGAGTTGTAAGAGAAGAAATAATTTAAAGTGTCCCTATTACAACTCAGTAACTTCTTGCCTTCTCCTTTTGTGGTAGATAATGATTCCTCAATGACGTTCACATCCTAATCCCTAGAACCCATGAATATGTTCTATATGGAAAAAAGATTTCACAAATATGATTAAATTAAGGATTTTGATGTAGAAAAGTATCCTCAGCCAAAGGAGCCCAATGCAGTCACAAAGACACTTAATCAAGAATAGGAAAGTGAAGCAGGAGCATCAGAGATTTGAAGATGCTACACCACTGGCTTTGAAAACTAGAGGAAAGGTTGGTAAGTAGAGGGACCAGGAAATCTCGAGGGGCTAGAAAAGGCAAGGAAACAAATCCTCCTCTAGAACTTCCATAAAAGGACACTGCTCCGCTAGCAACTTGAAGTTAGCCCAGTGAGACTCTTTTCTCACTTTGGGCTCCTAGAATCTTCAGATAGTAAGTTTGTATTTTTTAAGCAACTAAATTTATGATAATTTGTTGCTGCAGCAATGTGAAATTAACATATCTTCTCTGAAAGTTTCAGTATTTGTAGCCTGTAATAGTAAAAGTAATGCTTTCTCTTAAAAAATCTTTCATAGTGTTTAAATTTTATCCTTTGTACAATAAATAAGCGTACTAACCAAGAGTACAAGTTCCAAAAAAGTGTGCTTAGAACAGTATAAATGGAAATAACTTACCAGCCTACTACATCCTTAAAGCTGGGTTATCACTCATTGGTGGAAAACATGACATCCACCAAGATATGGATACATCTGTGTCTCAACGTCTAAGCTTTTTACCTCTCTTCTGAATGTTATAGCTTTCCTCCTTCTTAGGGGGGGAAAAAACCCTATCATATCTTTTTATCAGCCTGCCTTTCTCTACTGGCCTGCTGTGTCTATGAAGTCCCAAAGGGAACTGTGAATTTGGGAATTTTAGGAGTATCTGTAGTTATTGAAGACCATCACTAGCATTTAGTGTGCAATGTTGAGGAATACATCACTCTCGCAATGTCTGGGACTGTCACACTTAAGAAAGAAGTATCCTGTGCTCCATTAAAATTTTGGACAGTCATGTAAGTGAAAAACTTGATTCTAATTATTTGCCTAGCAAGCACAAGACCCTGGGTTTGATTCCCCAGCTCCACACAAAAGATTACCTGGGCATGGTGGTACATGCCTGTACTCCTGGAACTCAGGAAGCTGAGACAGGAGGATTGCTGGAGTTCAAGGCCAATCAAGGCTACATAGTGACTACAGAGTGAGACTGCCTTAAAAAAAAAAAAAAAGGAAGGAAGGAAGGAAAACAGAAAAACAAATTTTTTTTACAGTACTGAGAATTGAACCCAAGACCTTGTTCCCCCAGCGTTTTAAATTTTTTTACTTTCTACATTTTGAGTCAGTCTTGCTAGGTTACCCAGGTTGGCTTAGAATGTACAATCCTCCTGCCTCAGCCACCCCAGTTGCTGGAGTTACAGGCATTATCATCATGCCCAGCCTAAACCCATTTGTTTTCATATTGATCACTAATTTATCTAGTTATAGTTAATCTAAAACATATTTCACAAGTATTATCAAAATAATCCTATGAACATGAATTTTATTTATATGCATGTGAGTTTTAGTACATTCTCATTTATTAAAAATTTTTATAGAAGGCTCTGGCTCTCAATTTAGAGATCTGGGTTCAAATCTGATTTTACTTTGGTAAGTTAACTTTCTTTTAGCTAGTTCTACCCATAAAAATTTAATAAAGAAGATGTTGATAAAGAACAATTTAGAAGCTAAAATGCTTGACAGCATATTGATGTTATATACAGAATGGGTTTATGGTGTAGTTGAGAAACTCAGTTTGGGGAATCTATTGATTTTATAGTAAGCAGTACACAAATCTGCTTTTTTGTTTGGGATTGACATGATGTTACCTCACTTCTTAAGATTGTTAGCTGCAAAACAACTCTTACAAATGATGTGGGGAAAAAAAGCAGACAGATCTTGCAAATCTGGCCCATCCCCAAAATGCATGTAGGAGTCTTAGCCCAAGGAAGATCATTTCTCTCAGTAGTGGCGACATCAGGGTATCTAAAGGAAAACTCTGTAGCAAATTCTTTCACTTTTTTCGCATTTCATTTTTTTACATATTAAAATAATGAAAAATGAAGAGTGGGGTTCAACTTATGATTTTTAGCTTTGTTCCCTCGGCAAACAATAATACTCTCCTTTGAAGTCAAAATGTCTTTGGTTTGCAAATCATGTAGAATCATGCTAGATGAGACTAAAACCCAAAGTTGAAATTATTCTTGCAATTTCATTATAATTGTGAAATCTTAAGCTTTTGTGGTTAACGGAGCACATATGATTATCTCTTCTCCATCCCAAACTCATGTTATTAGAGCACACAAGAGAACATAGCCAAAACAGCTAAGGAGAAGAACATCTGTGGACTTCACTAATGTATTTCTGAAGAGCAGGGAATAGGAACATACTGATGTATAAAACATATTGACGACTCTACCAGTGAGTATGTACCTAGGATGTAGAAGGTCCTAGACTGAATGTAGGCAACTCGCACCCCACCCCGCAAATTATACTGATGTTAACCACATCTCAGAAAATATACACCGAAGACTGCAACACCAAGTAGGAGCTGAGCTTCCCAATGGTATCCTAAGGTTCCAAATTAGGAAGCAAAGGTACAGCAAGAAACGATGAATGGTGAAACGTGAATAAAACAACAATGGGTTGTGTCAATGAGACATGTTAATTAATATCCTCCATAATGGATTCCTACATTCTCTTCCCCCTCCCCCACGCGCGCGTGTGTGTGTGTGGGGGGGTGTGTGTGGGGGGGTGTTACCGGAAATTAAACCCAGGACCTTCACATTGAGCTACATCCTCAGCCCATTTTTATTTTCGATTTGGGAGAGGGTCTCCCAAAATCACTAAGTCACTCAGGCTGGGTTTGTATTTGTAATCCTTCTGCCTCGGCCTCAAAGAGTGCTGAGATTGCGAGCCTGTGCCATTGAGCCTGGCTTCCTATAAGCTTCTTGTGAAGTAAACTGCTGGTGTATTTATTCCTAAGTAAAAACCAATGATCTTTAAATAAATTACAGTATTTACCTCAAGAAAACTTTTCTAGTTGCTCTCAGGAAAAAGCTCTTCTTTAATATTTGTGATCGTCCCTCGTTATTAGCTTATTCACGCTACAGACCTTATTTTTAAATCAATTGTGGCTTCAAGAACATCTTTTAATTTCACAATGTAAAAATAATAAGTGGTACAGCTAATAAAAACTAGGAAGTTGAATGAGAATATTAGTTTTGAATACAAACTTCCTCATTTACACGTGGAAAGGCAACAGATAATGTAAAATAAATGGCTCAATAAATGAAGATTTAAGCATATTATTTAAAGTTGTAAAGATAAGCTAGAAGGGTAAGAGGACTCATCTTTCATAATGGGGTAATAAAATACTGTCTAAAATTGATAAGAGATTAAACCTGAGAAATCTAATGAGGTTTCTCATCAAAAGATTTACTGATTGGGATGTGGATACTGGGTATCTTTTTACTTTTTAACCACATATATGTTTTGCTTTGAGAATAGCTTTTAAATAATAAAAATCTATTAACACCTATTAACATCTATTTCCTTGTTGTAGGGCCTTGAAATTTTGTGGATTCTTCAGATATTAATTTCTGCAATCACCTCAACTGAGCCAAAATTTAATTTTATTACCTTTGTAACACCCCCTAACCGGTCAAATCACATTCCATGAGAAAGCTCATATAATCTTTGTTTTCTGTGGTACCTTGGGATGGAGCCTGGGGCCTTCACACTTGAATGACATTCCTAGTGTGTTTTCTGTGATTTTGGGACAGGGCCTTGCTCAGTTGCTACATTGCCCAGGCTGGCTTAAGCTTGTGATCCTCCGACCACAACTTCCTGTAGCAATAGCATCACAAGCCTATGCCACCAGGCCCACGTATGATAGTCTTACATTGGAAAAGGAATACCTTAAATACAATTTAACGGACAGTTGGTTATTAGCCACTTTAGGCAGTATTATTGCTTAAAAGGAGCAGAGGTGACAGGTGAATGGCACAAGGCCATGAGAAGCTAGAAAAAGAAATGGAATTATTCTTTCTGCAATCCTGGAAATGATGAAAGAAATCAAAACTGAGGGCTTTTAACTCCTAATGTGATTCCTGCATTGCTCTTTTACTTACATTTTTATTATACATCTATGTATCTAATATACATTGGCTACCATGATTTTCAAAGCTCACATGTCTGGTTAATATACACACAATAGGGATTACCATTCCTTACCAATGTTGTTTTCAAAAGCACTCTCAAATTCTCATCCTTCTCCATTTAACTGGGCCACCACTGCCTCTATTTGGAAGGCCTGTCCCAATTAATATTGTTTGATGGACTGGCTTTATTAGTAAAATATTTTGAGATGCTGTATCCTGCTGATTTGATTTTTTAAGTATCCTATTCTTTAGTTCCCAACTAAAGGGTCACCTCTCAGAAAGCATTCTCTAACCATTAACAAGCCAGGCTTGTTTCTCCTGCAGCATAATCCCATACCACATAGTACTCTTCTTGTATGTAAACCTTTTTTTTTTTTCTTTGCAGTGCTGCAGATGGAGGCCAGGACTGCTTTCCTGCTATGTTATATCCTCAACTCTCTCTCTCTCTCTCTCTCTCTCTCTCTCTCTCTCTCTCTCTCTCTCTCTCTCTCTCTCACCAGGACCTTGCTAAATCACTAAATTGCTCAGACTGGCCTCCAATTTGCCATTTTCTTGCCTCAACTTCCCAGAGTGCTGGGATTACAGGCCAGTGCCACCAGACTCAACCACACTTGCTTTTTTAAATGTCTCTCTCTCTCTCTAAAAAATGTATGAATAATGAAGTTATCTTTCTCACCAGATTATTCCTTATGCTTAGCAAAGTACCTATCATCTGACAGATTCCACAGGAATGATTTCTAGGAGAGATACACTTAGTCCATGAACTGTCTTGAGAAACATCACCTTTGGGAATTCTGTCAAAGCAACAGGCCCATTTAATAAGTTATTCTAGATTTTTGAAATGAGGCTGTTGGACCTTTTTCTAACCACAGATTCTCAGATTTGTCTATATTACTCATGTAAGAAATTCTGAAACCTTTTATGGAAGCATCTCTAATCTCAGAGGCAGAAAAAATAAAATCAAAGGAGGAACTCACTACAGAGGACAGGTGTTCAGAAAGGAAATTAGTTGGAAATGAAATTAAAATCAAGTACCATACACTGAAGTTTCAAACCAAGCTGGTAGACTGAAGATCAAGTGACCATAGTATTTTACTGCTTTGCTAAACTATGAGTGCAGCATCAAGGTTAAGTGCACAGGCTATGGTGTCATAAACATCGGGGTTTAAATCTCAGTTTTGCCATTTACTAATTACAGGACCTTGGATAAACTACCTAATCTCTATGGGTTTGTTTCCTGGAAGATGAAAATGATGGTAAACCACTCACAAACTGTTAAAGGTTGACTCAATTATTGTGTTAAATGGCTAGCCTCTGCCTAGACTTGGGGAAAAGGTTTCACTAAATGATAGTTATTAAAGAATGGGGTTTTCCTGGACTCCATCATTGTGAGGGCATAAACTCTAAGAGCAAATGGAACTTGTCTCATTCAGCACTATATCCCAGTTCCTAGAAAAATCTGGCTTTTGATTAAGACTTTAAATGAATGATTGGAGTATGACTATATAATATGCTGAATGCATAAATCAAATGTAAAAATCAGTCATTATGTTACAGGTAGACCCCATAACATAAATACTATTTTTCTATGCATAGAGCCAACAAACAGGAATTCTCCGTACAGGTTCTCACGCAATTTATCTGTTTTTCAGGTAAGAATTATGTGATATGACACGGGACCAAAGACAAGCTTAGTTCTAACAAGAGTAGAAATTTGAAACGCATGTTTCTTTTTTTATCTCAGTGTATATGTTGTTTAGAAAATCAAAGATTTATTCCAATTTTTCTATATATACATTTTTAATTATTAGAAACAGTCAATTATTCAGTCAAAATTGCAGTTACTGGAGTCTGAGCCAGTCAATAAAAATAAAATCCATAATGAACTGCCATAAATTATCTTACTTTATTCACTTAAGTTTCTGACAGCTCTATCTCATTGGTGTGTGACCTATGGCATGCAAATACAAGACCCCAAGTCCAAATATGGGACAATGATAGTCACAGCATAAAGTGTAATTATGATTAGTTTACTTGGGATTCAAAACCATGTTACCTGTTCCATCAGTACCGCTCTCAGTCAGTGACTACAATGATGCCAGCAGAGCATACGGGTAACACCTGTGAAACCACAAGCATACATGTAAGTGGCGCCCTTGGAAAGCTCTGTGACCTGACTAGGGTCACAGAACACAGTGCTCCAGACTCTCAGTTTTGCATGTGCTCATATAGCCCTACTACAAATATTTGAACATATGAACATCCAGTTGTAAGTCCATTAATAATATACCACAAATTAAACAAGTTTTAAGATGTGACAACATAAATGTGTCCTACATATGAGGATTCATCCTACTTGTCAACTAAACTACATACTTTATAGTTGTAAACATATAACCATAATAACAAATATTTGAGTATTCACTGAATGTGAGGCACTGTTTTAATCTTCACAACTACAAGAGTAGACATCAGTACCAACCTTTCAGAGAGGAAATTGAAGTACAGAGGTCACACAGTAAGCATATGTCAAGACTTGGAGCTAGGAGTCTATCCACTGAGGCTATATTCCAACTACTGAGTAAAATGATTTAATAAAATAAATATTAGGCATACACACTAAAACTGAAAACAAAATACAGGTTGAATGCTGTTTGCTAAACTATACACAGTTTAGTGCTATTTTCTGTACTTCCCTTCATTATCGCTACAGAGTATTTAAAAAAAACTACACACACACACACACACACACACACACACACACACACACACACAAAAACACTTAGACAGAGTGACATACACCTGGAATCCCAGCACTCTTGATACAATGCAGCAGGATCGCAAGTTCAAGCCCAACCTGCACAACTCAGTGTGAAGGCCTTAGGTTCAATCCTTGGGGGCAGGGCACACAAGTTCTAAGAATGTGCCTTTATTTTATTTTTGAATATTCTGTAAGCATTACATGACAATTGTCCAAGAAAGTTTTGCTTGCTCTTTTCCAATTGGGTCTTTTCACTTACCACTAAATTCTACATTAAGGGGAGAAATTACTATTCCTGTATGGTAAGTCACTTAAGTTTTAAAAATAACTTTATAACACTAAGAATTCCTTCATAAAGCTAAATTATCTGTCCATGCACTACATTAAAGTGTAATTCCAGGAAACTAAGTAATAAAACATTACTTTAAAAAGCTAATCTAGAGAGAAGTTGACAGCAAAATTAGTATGTGTTAACTTAGTTTTATTATTGACATTAAAAGAAAACTTCTAATTCTGTACAGTGAGGTGTGCTGTAGAACACTATACATTGTTTAATACACTAATTATTCACTTCTCAAATATATTATAGCAGTCACAAAATCAGAAAATAATGGGTAACAGCTAGTGCCTTAAGGAACATATGACATCTATTCTATTTTGCTGAACAGTTCAAGCACTTGCTATTTAATTTTTTCTAAATATTTACACTATTACTGCTTTTCAAAAAGTTATTCTAAGTAGCCTTTTCCTCCAAAGTAGACTTCCCAGTTTTCAGTACTATGTCTTAAGGTCAAATAAATGTCAAAATACTGATAACCTTTTCAGTCTTTTAGTGCTCTACCACAGGCATAAAGGCTCAGGAAGGGATTTTTGCACTCTAAAGAAAAGTATACAATACCTGAAAACTTAAAATACTAAGGAATTGATATAAGCAGATAGTATCAACTAAAACTTTTTCCTTTACTAGTTTTCCTTTTCTTTTACAAGAGAATAATCATTGTATTAATATTATACTACAAAAGCATGTAGACACCATAATTAAAAATTTAAATATCAGATATATAAGTAATGACATTTTCTCCAATAATTCACAATTTTCAGTTTTTGCTATTTTGGAACAAATGTTAAAATTCTCACAATTCTAGAGTCATTAAATATGCAACCTCTCAAGGAATTATCAAGAATGGCAGAACTTGCAGTTAACTTCATAACTTAACATTGGCCATATAGCTCTGTTATTTATTCCTTAAATATACATATTATTATGGTATATTTTCATAACTAGTTCTTTGAAAAATTAACTTATAGTAATTGTGAAAAGCCTTGAGGTTGTACAATTTTGTTAAATTATAACCTCGTTAAGACACATCTAGCTCAACTTACTGAGAATATGGTCTAAGCTCTATTTCTGTTATAAAAAGTCATTTTAAATTCATGTTAAGATGCATGGAATTTAAAGCAATTTTGTAATGGTTTTTGCTTTTATGAAAATCTTAAAAAATGGAAATTTTGCCATTGAAACTCTAAAAATATGAGCTACAGTACTTTAGTATGGGCCAGTTAAAATTACTACTGAAAAAAGAGGACCAAATTGTACTGATATTCCAAAACAAACATTTTATGATATCACTATATTGATCAGCTGAAATATAACTAATGACAGAATTTACAAGTTTGTTTCATATTCCAGGGTCATTAATGAGGTCCACATAGAGAAATGTTTACTGGCAGACAGTATTAAAGACATAAAACAATTGTTACAAATCTCGCATTTAGTAGCTAACACATAGTATGTCAGTATAATTCTAAAAATCTGTCATTAGTAGTGAGCTGCTAGCAAGTGATAGTCCCTGAGATAACAGACCATATTCAAAAGACACTGCTGTTCTCCAGTAAAGTTGATACTTACAAATAATTGGCAACCCAGGCATGGTGGCACATTCCTATAACTCTATCATTCTGAGAGGCTGAGGCAGGAAGATCTCAAGTTCAAGTCTAGCCTGGGCAATTTAGCAAATAAGCAAGATTCTGACTCAAAACTAAAAATTCAAATAGGGCTGAGGATGTAACTCAGTGCAAAGGACCTGGGTTCAATCCCTAATACTGAATCAAAAGAAAGAAAGAAAAAAAGAAAGAGAAAGAAGGGAGGAAGGAAGAGATTAAGAAAGGGCATAAGCACCTGTGTGCCTGGGAATCACAATTATATTTCAGTTTGCTATCTTAGTTGCTAGTAAGGCTTAATTATAAAAACCATATTAAGAATCATAGGAAGATATAAAGGAAATTTCAGTCAATATCATTTGTTAAATTTCTCAGGCCTCTATCCTAACATTTTCCAATAAAAATACCTGAAACATAGTTAAAAGTTTGGGGGAAATGAATCTTAGGCTTGTTCTTTAGTTCCTGAGTCACTAGTACCTTGGAGTCTATTTCCTAATACTTTCCAGCATCATGTTTTCTTTAGTTTTAATCATTTCTTTTATTACCAGTGATTCTAAACATAACACCATCCTCAATTACCTGGACTATGGGTCATCAACTCAAATTTGATATAATTATAAGGGACTACAATTTATTTCAATGTACAGTGAAACACTCACTGCAAACAGAATTAAAGGTCTGAATTACAGTTCCGATATTACATATAGGACTAAAAACATATTTTAATTGAAATCTCCAGCTTGGACTCAAGTACTTGGTAGTACTTAATTCATTCTACAGTCATATAACCAAATACAAGGGGTCATATTTAGACCTTAAATCCTGTTCTAAAAGTTCTTTGAAATGATGCCAGGCCCACTTATTAAAAACCATTAATTGGGGCTAAGGACAGCTCAGAGATAGAGAAGACTTGTCTAGCACAGGTGGGACCCTGAATTTGATCCCCAGTATCCCCGCTCCCAACAGCAACAAACCCAAAACCACAAAACCATTAATTAACCCATTCAAATTTTCAGCTGATTTAATTTCAAAACCTTTGGTCACTTGTCCAAATGCATATATTTTTAATCAAGTGGGAATCCTAACATCTACTGTAATATTTAAAAGTTAACTGGCTTCTAAATAGCATTTTGGTATTGTTAGATAAATAAATATTGTTAGAGATCAAGACCTTCTAACACTCACAAGAGCGTTTTAATTTACACTAAATCTAAGTATTGAATAGAAAGATGAAATTTGCTTCTGGTATTTTTACCAAAATACTTTCAGATTCAATTTTTCAATTATTAATGAAACATACCAAATTCCAGACAAGGAAAATTTTTGTTAATGGTTATTATATAATTTAGTTGGAAGCATTGCATTTTAAATAAATTTGCTGACTAGTTTTGTTGTACTTAAATCCAAAAAAAGAAAACAGAAGAAGAATGAAAAAAAGTTTCTGTGGCTTAAAAAAAATTTACAATAGTTAGTGAAATGATATCTGTAACTTTTATTTAATACAGAAGCTAGCTATGATAAGCATTAAATATTATTTGGAAGCTTTCTTACTTTATGAACAATACCAAAGTTTTAAATTTTCCTGCTCATCTTATTGAGAATAATGCTTGAAAGTGAATTCAGAAGTGAAAGAATGGACATAAAATACTGCAAAGAAAAATATCATACAATGATAGAAACTAACCCAAATACACATATTTTTCAATATTCTCCATTCTTAATTGAAAATGGAGTAATTTACTAGGTGGATTTACTTAGAGATACTTTCACAGAAAAAAGACCAAAACATTTCTCACCTGGAAAAGCAAGTTAAAGTACCATATTCCTTACGAATATAGTAGAAAGATTTTTTTAAACACCTGATAATATGCTTTCTGATGTATATTTTCTTGGAATCGCAAAGAGTTCTATATCTGTTACACGTACAAACAGAGACAGCCAGGCCTTGAATGCTCTAAGTAAGAGATTGTATTAACATACATTTTGTATTTTATCCATTCAAATTTATCTTAATCTTAGTGAACAGAAGTAGATTGAAATGTACATTTCAGAATACATATCTGCACAATAGAATAAAATACCGCAATACAAATCTCAGGATAAACACTCTTTGTCTCTACAGAATAAGCATGAAAGCTGCTTCTCAAGGAAGCTGGCACTAAAGGTTGAATGAATACACTAGTTAAGCAGATGCTCAGTTGCTCAGGGTATGCTGTAGTGAAATCTGCATCAAATCCAAGTGAAGCCTACAAATAAAGAAAATCTATGGACTCTAAGAAAAAGGAAACATTTTTGGTTCAGTGGAGCTCAAAGACACTTGGCATATATAGGCTTAAATACCATTGATCAAAATGTAACTCACTCATAAAGATATATTCTTATTTATAAATTCTCTTTAAATCTGACATACTCTGAAAATTAGAAATTAATGCTACCATTATTTTTAAATTTTCTACCACAATTAAAAAAATAGGTGGTACTTAACCAGACCAAGATTCAAAAACAATGGTAACATATTATCAAACAGAGCACACAATTAACCATGTTGGCCCAGACAGCAACTAACTGAATCACATTATCATTCTAGAATACGTATTTTCCCCCAACTTTGCTCTCAATCAGCAAAATGTTTTATCATTATACTCTATTCTCAAGGTATTTTTTGCCAAAAATAGCTATCTCTATGAATGTGTTCACATTCAAAGAAATGCCAAAATACTAGTCTAACAAATCATTTTATAAATTTTAAAATACGATTTAGTTCAGATAACCTTTAAATTTACAGAAATCTTTAACTCTCTAATATTGTAGCATTGTTATCTTGATGACATCAACATTAGCAAATCTGCTTCCCAATTCTTTTCAGAAGTCAAACATATTTAGTACAAGAATTTTTATGTTCAAAACATTAAGACTTTCATGGAATTATAATTACAAAGAATTTCCGATGAAGTTTACTATAAATGGAAGAAACTCACCTCAGCAGATCTAGAACTACTTTATAGGAATTCAGAGCTAGCATAGGCAGCAGTATATTAAAAGCTATTGCCAATCACACACTTGCTATCATGCAGTGAATAACAAGATATAATCTCTGAATTATATACGTACAAGATTTTTAATGACTAATCAAGTTATGTGGCCCAGCCAACAAATATTACATATTCACAATAAACATTCTGCCTTTATTAGCCTCTAATTAAATCAAGAATGATCCATTGGCTCAGTTGTGTTAGTCATCTCAGCATCTTGACTATCCATTTCTTCAGGCTCCTCCACAGAATTTTCCATTTGTGCTTTTGACCTTGTGACAAATGCTGACCCCAGTGCATCTGTCACACAGCTATCAGTTGTTTCTGTATTCAAAAATTCAGAACCACCAGTTAAAGAAAAAGATTCAGGCAAGCCAGTCTGAAGACTCCCAGACCTTGGAGAAGAACTCACAATTTCGGTTTTTCTTTGAGGAACATCAGCTGGTAACTGCTCCGTACTTTGATCCCGCAAGTGCCTGTCCATTGAAGCCTGAATAGAGGAAACCATTTCCTGCAACTTTTTTCGCTGGGCCTCAACCAAATCAGGATCAAGCTGCCTGCTGTCTCTCATTGTTACCACTCCAGGAGCTATTCGAATAAGCTCACTGTTACTTGGAGCAGTTGTGAATACAGGAGGCTCTGTTTTAGTTGAACTATTACCAAAGTCTGCTCCTGTATTATGCTTTCTTACAACTGGAGTTTCCCTGGCTCTTGGATCAAAGCGTGGGTTACTAGATGCAGTCCCTAGAGAGTGCCCCTTCCCCTGAAAGGCAGTTACATTATGTAGTTGCTCAGATTTCTTTTTCACTACACCACCACTACCTAGTTTTAATAGCCCATGTGAAGGACTTGACTCCCTACTTCTTGTAGTAGCCTCTGCTCGAACCTGACTTAGAGCCTCTTTAACTAAATCTTCAACATCAGGACCAATGGGGAAATGTCCTGCAGCATCCACACACAACTCCAGTCTATCTTCAGAAGCATTATAGACAAAAGTTTTGCCAGGCAGATGTGGAAAAATGCAATGCTTGCCATCAGCCATACCTAAAGAAGAGGAAAAGATAATACAACATATTAAGATCTTATTTAAGATATTAGCAAAAGTATAGTAAAGGCAAGTACAGTTAAAATAGTGATTTTTTTCAATAACCATGTACAGATATAGGTTTCAAAATTAAGAAAAGTTTATTTGTTACAAAAAGAACATTATCATCAGCCCTAGGTAGATCCTCCAGGGTGTTTCTTTTCTTAAACATTATCTTAAAAAGTTAGGAAGAGAGTTTAAAACAAACATAATGGAACTATAAAGAAAATATAATTATACCAGTAAGAAGATATACTTTTATTTACTAAATTAACTACTTTAAACAAATATTATAAATTCAAATGAACATTGATTTCAATGGTAAAGTACCAGTAAAAAACCGAAGCTGAGCCAGCACAGCGGTGGCACATACATGTAATTCCAGCTGCTCAGAAGGCTAAGGTAGGAGGAGTGCATGTTGTGGCCAGCCACAGTCAACTTAATGAGATCTTGTCTCAAAATAAAAAATTAAGCTGGCATGGTGGCACTTATCTCTAATCCCAGCACTTTAGGAGGTTGAGGCAAGAGTATCTCAAGTTCAAGCTCAGCCTGATCAACCTAGCAATTTAGTGAGACTCTGTTTAAAAAAAAAAAAAAGGGGGGGCTGGGGATGCAAGTCACTGCAATGGCTCTCTGTTCAGTCATCAGGGTCATCCAAAAAAAAAGATGGGGGGGGGGGCATAGCGTAGAAGTTAGACTACTTGCCTAGCCTAGAAAGCAAGTACAAAGCCCTAGGTTTGGGCATAAACCAGGCATGATGGCTTATGTCTCTGATCCCAGCACTCAGGAGGCCCAAGGAGGAGGATGCCATGAGTTCTAGGCCAGCCTGACTTACATAGTGAGTTTAGGAGCAGCCTGGACCATAAATAGCCTGAGTTACATACTGAGTTTAGGACTAGCCTGGACTACAGAGTGAGAACCTGTCTCAAAAGAAAAATAAATAATACAAAATAAAGAGCTAGGAGCTGGGTATGGTGGTACAAAGGACTGTAATCCTAGCATCCAGAGGCTATTAACAGAAGGATTTCAACACCACTCTGGCTACAGTGTCTTCTATGCCAGCCTAGATAACCCAGAGACCTAATCTCACATCCCCTCCCAAAATGAGAGAGCTAGAGATGCAGCTCCGAAGTAAAGTACTTGCCTGACATGCATGAGACCCTAAATTCAATCACTAGTACTGCATAAACAATAAATTCCAAGTAGAATTTTCTCCTAACACATAAAAATAGATATACAAAAATTAAAGTCATTAGAGGTGTAACACGGTGGTAGAATGCTTTCCAAGTATGCATGAGGCCCTGGGTTTAACCTTCAGCATAGCAGGAAAAAAAAAGATACAAGTCAAAGATGTAGTATAAATAATAGTACTTCTCTGGACACATACTGGAATCAATTTATTGTTCCCTACCTCAGAGATCTCTAAACTGTGGCTCCACAGATGAAGGTAGTAAGGAAGATAACTTTCCAAGCTTTTAAACATTCATTTCAATAGATAACACCTATTGTGCTCAACTGCCAGAAAACAAAAACGGACTGAGAAGATGTAAAGATAAAATACAGATCTTAGTCTTAAAAAATTCTGAAATAACCAAGTATACCATTATATATGTTGCATTATGTGTAACATTTTTATGATATAGACAAGTTCATTTAATGTAGCAATTCACTTATTCGGACTTTGAAGTAAGTTTAGCCTATGAAAACTGATTGATGTAATGATAACCTGAATGTCGTTTGCATGTACACACATTTACTTTTCAGTATTCACCTAAGGAATTTGAATTTAACTTCTCTCTTTTTTCTTTCTCACATTTTCTAGCCTTATAAATTTTATTGTTATAGTTCTTTTCTTATATGGACTGGTGAGCAAGACCATGTTGAAGAATCTCAAAAAAGAAACTTCTAACAAGTGGTGATTTGGTGGTGAAGTGAGTCAGACATGGAAAATTAAGTATGTTAAATATCGCATTGTTTCTCTGGTTTGGGAAACACCAGAACACAGGCAATCACACTAATTAATAATGGGGAAAAATGGAAAAAAAATACATTTCTTAGAAGATAGATACTAAGAAAAGATCATTACAATACGTTTGAGTAAGTATAATGATGGGTATACTGTACTTTATATGCCTCAATTATTTGAGGATTAAATGAGAAGTATACGTAGAACACATACCACAGTTAAGTCAGGTAATCAACATATTCTAATTCATGTATTAGATCAAAAAACATTTTGCAAGTGTTTCCTACTGTTATGTGATGCTTTCTGTGGAAAGTTGAAAATAACTTGATCGAGGTATGCAATTCAGTCTTTGGAAATGCACAATTCATAGTCAACTAGTTTCTGATAAATTTATTCAGTGGATAAACCTAGCCTCTTCAAAAAACGATACTGGAACAATTCAATATCCATATGTATTTTTAAAAATTCTTCTCCAGTGCTGCCAAAAATAAAAATATCTTGACTCATGTCTTGTATTAAAAAAGCAACTTAATTTTATATTTAAAATATTTTATATTTAATATTCAAAATGTATTGGGATTATAGGTATAAAACTGGAACTATAAAACTCATGGAAGACAAAATACAAAACAACTTTCATGATCTTAAATTAGGCAAAGATTTCTCAGAACACAAAAAGCCTAAAGCATTAAAAAAAAAGTTATGTACAAAGAGACAGTATTCGTCAAATGCCTAATAAATGATGGATGCCCAAAGTATACATAAAGCCTCAAAATTTACTAATAAAAAATTAAAACATTTTAAAATAAGCAAATATATCAAAAGATGTTCAAAATAATTTTATTAGGGAAATAAAAATTAAAACTGAGGGCTAGTACTGTAAACCCTTTAGAATGGTTTTAAAAACAAACACTGATAAGGATACAGAAAAATGGAACATTCCTATAGCGTCAGTAAGAATGAAAAATGGCCCACTTATTCAGAAAATGGTTTCAAAGTTTCTTAAAAACATATATTATCATGGGACCTTCTCCCTCTCCTAACTAAATATTTGCCAAAGAAAAGTGAAAAGGGTATGTCTACACAGAGACCTGTATATAAATATATATAGTACCTTTATAGCCCAAAACTAAAAACAGTTCAAATGTCCCTGGTGTTACGATTTAGAACTAAAATGTCCTCCACAGTCTCAGTGTTTGGAAAGTAACTGGATCATGGGGGTACCGTATTATTCAGTGGGTTCACTCAGAGCAGCTGACTATGCTGCTAGGAGGTGGGTCTGGTTGAAGATGGATCTCTAGGGACGTGACCCGCAAGGATGTATTCTCATTCTTGGCTCCTTCCTTCTTTCTGTTTCCTGGCTGCCATGAGCTGAGCAGCTATCCACTGCTCAGATCCTCCCAGGAACTTTCTACCATGAGCCAGCTAGCAATGTACTTAATCCTCTAAAAACCATGAGCCCAAATATACCTCTCCTTCTTTAAGTTGTGGGTGGCAGGTATTGGGTCAAGGAGTTGAGAAAGTGACTAAGATAACTAGTCATTAAGTTTTTAAAATATGGACATACTCAATGAAATATTATTCAACAATGAAAACGAATAAACTATTAACACAAGAAAAAAGACAGGTTTATTAAAACAAAAACAAGGCATACCCATGCTCCCTGTCTTTTGCCATGTGACATCCTATGCTGCCCTGCTTCAGGATTTTGCCAGCACTATGGTCTTTATTAGATACTGGTAGGGTTTTTTTGAGCACCAACAAGAAAGTAGTAGTAAAAAATTCCACATTAGGAAATTTTGTCTCACACATAAGATTTCTTAAAATGTTGTATAAAATTATCTTCAGCATAGGTGTATAAAGTATATATTAAAACATAATAAATGAATTATGCATTTAGACTTGGATCCCATCCCCAAGATATCTCACTACCTACAGGTAAATATGCTAAAACCCAAAAACATTCAAAATACTTGGTCCCAAGCATTTTGGATGAGGATACTCAACATGTATCTGTATACAAAAGAAACATAAATTTTACCCCATATAAATTATATTTCAATAATCCTGTCTTTGAAGAAGAAAGAAAGGCATTCTTTGGTCCTGACTCAAATGAACTACGCAAGAAACAATTCTTGACATGATCAAATATCAAGAAAAGTTAAACACTATTTGGTGATACTAAAAAACTATCATTTAGAAGCTGGGGCTGTAGCTCAGTGGTACAGTACTTGCCTAGCATGCCTGAGGCCCAAGGCTCAAGCACTAGCACTGTGGAAAAATATTACTGTTTATCTGTTTTAGATGTGAAAATAATGCTGAGGTTATTAAAAAGAGCCTTTAATTATATTATCTCTAAGATTTACTTTAAAACACTCTAGTTGAGAAGAAGTTAGAGATAATACTGATTAATTATTGAAACTGGATGGTGGATAAATGAGCTTTAATTATAATATTCTTATTCTTTAATTATAATATTCTACTCTTATGTTTGAATATTTCTACAGCCAAATTGAAGGGATTTTTTTTTTTTAGAGAGGCAAAAAATATGTACAAGGAAAAACTGAAAACCACAAAACAGACATTTTACACTTATTGTCTCCAGAGTCCAGGTAGGTGAAACACTGAGATAAACCAGGGTTTCTTTTTATTTATTTATTGAGACAGGGTCTCACTCTGTAGTTCAGGACTGTCCTGAGCTCACTATTTAGTTCAGGCTGGCCTGAAATATACGTCAATCCTCCTGCACCAGCCTCCTGACTGCTGGAATTATACACCGCCATGCACCAGCCTCCTGACCGCTGGAATTATACACCGCCATGCCCAGCTTACATGGTGCTGGGGAATTAAACTCAGGGCCATGCACTTGTTAGGCAAGCACTTCAACTGAGCTATGCCCCCAACCTTCATGTCAAATTTTGAAAACATGTGAAGTCCAAACACAAGCCCTAGAAACTTCTCTCTTAAGACCTCTGCTATGCTTTGGATTGGGAATGTATCCCGCCCCACCTCCCAAGAAGTCTCATGTGTTTGGAAAGTGATTCAATCATGGGGATTAATCCACTGATTTCCTGTGCTTGAAAGAGGGGCCTGATTGAACCAGGCAGATCACTAGGGAATGACCAGAAAGGGGTAGATCATTGGGTATGACATTCCTCCCTTGCGAGCTCTGCTCTATACTCTCTCTGCTTTTCTCTTGCTAGGCTTTCTACCACGCTTTCCTACATTGCCAGCTGCCCACAAATGAACTGAGAACTTTTGAAGCTATACGCTAAAATAAACCTTTTCCACAACATAAGTTGTGGGTGTCAAGTGCTGTGTACCAGCAATAAGAAAGTGACTAAGAGAAATTGGTAAGAGAAGTGGGGTCATCGCTATGACTACCTGACCACATGGTCTGGAAGCTTTTGGTTTGTGGAAGAAGTTTGGAAAGGTTTACAGATGTCTGTTAGGAAGCTTTAGAATGCCGAAAATTGAGTCTGATAGGAGGTTCTGGTCAAAGTTCAGAAGACCAGAATGCTGACAGAAGTAACAGATCAGAAAGGTCAAGCTCAGGAGTTTATAGATGAGAAGAAGCAGGACTCTATTGAAAGCTGGTATAGAGAACTTACAGGCTACCCTCTGGCAAAATGAGTGTTAGAGGGCTGAGGGTGTAATTCAGTGGTTAAAAAAAATGTTTGCCTAGCACACACAAGGCCCAGGGTTGAATTCCCCAGCACCTCATAAAAATTAGTTGGACACTCCTGTAATCCCAGGAGGCTAAGCTGACACAGGAGGACTGTATGAGTTTGAGATGAGTGTGTGCTACAAAGTAAGCTCTGGATCAGCCTGGACTGCAGAGCAAGAACCTCTCTCAGAAAAAAGTACTGAACTTCTGCCTGCTATGGTTTGGATGTGGACTAAAGCCCAAAAGTCTCATGTATTTGGATGTAGTGGGACAATTGTGGAATTGTGTGCTGTTGGCAGGTAGGACCTGGCTGGAAGGGATGGACAGATTGTTTCAATCTGTTGAGATTGGGGGGTGGAAGGTAACCCAAGGCAGAGCTTTCAGGTATGTGTTATTGGCCAGGAAGTGAGGGAGAAGTACCCATCATGGGTGTAGGGGGCCCAAGTGGCAGCTTAAAGTAATTGAAGGAAAAAAGAAGAAACATATCACAGCTTCTTCCTGGTAAAGTTCTAGCCTTGAGAGAGTCTCCAGACTTCAATTTGACCCTGCTTCATATGGCTTTCTGTCTGCCATGCGGCGAGCAGCTCTCTGGCCTCTGCTACGTACTTCCACCACTGCCAACTGCCACCTGACCATGAACAGAGTGTATAAGACCTTTTGAAATTATAATAAACAGATAGACAGACAGACAGACAGATAGACAGACAGATAGAAAAATCGTTCCTCCCTTAAGTTGTGGATGTTAGATATACTGCCACAGCAATGAGAAAGTAACTAAGACACTGTCCCACTCTAGAGACTCTGTCTAAAACTAAGATTAACTAACCTGGAGGAGGAAATTTCAAGGCAACCTGGGGTGCAGGCTGTCGCATGGGTTCTGCTTGCAGTTTTTAGTCAGATTTCACTCAGATTTTGGATGTAGGCCCTAGCAGCCAGGCAGTATGTCTTTGAGAAAAAAATACATGAAGTTCTGAAGGTAAAACTGAAAATGAAGTGGAGAGCCCAGAAATATGGAGATACCAAGAATTTGGATCATCTCCTGAGGAAGACCACAGGTTGTGAGGGAAGCCAGCCCAAAAGAGAAGCAGACTAGAGAGGCTGCAGCCAGAGGCAATGCCATAGGGGCAAGGCCACTCAAGGCCTTTGGAGCACACTTCTCACCATAGCTTGCCATGGGTGCTAGACATAAAGCTACAGGATTTAATATTTGTTCTTCTGGTTTTCAGTCTTGCTTTGGTCTGACTGGTTTCTATACTCTTTATTTCTCCCTTTTGGAATGGGAATGTTTATCCTGTGCCCTTATATGTTGGACGTGTTTAACCTTTCTTTAATTTTCATAAGAGCTCACAGCTAAGAGTTGGCCTTGAGTCTCAAAGGAGACTTTGAACTTGGACTTTTTAAGCAGTCACATTGGTGACTATTAAGAGATGGACTAAATATATTCACATAAGAAGGTGAGTCTACTGGGGCCAGGGGCAGAATGTTATGGTTTAGATCTGGAATGTCTGCCAAAAATCTTGTATGTCTGGAAGGTGACTCAATCATAGGATGTTAATCCTTTGATTTCCTACCCTGCTAATAAGACCTGGTTAGAAGGGGTGCAACACTAGAGCATGACTTACAAAGATACATCTTCCTCACTAGCTCTGCCCTTCACTCTCGCTGCTTCCTGTTGTGATGTCACGAATAGCTATTTTCCAGCTAGGCTTTCTGCCATGCCCTTCCACTACTGCCAACAGCTCAGAAATTATGAGCTAAAATAAACCTTTTCTCTCTTAAGTTGTGGGTGTTGGGTATTGTTTCCCAGCAACAAGAAAGTAAGACAACCTTAAAATTCTGAAGGTATAGTTATATGTCTACATATAAACGTATATTTTTCATAAATAATGCATACACGTTAAAGGAGTTAAATGTAAAAAGAGCTGTTTCTTAAAATCTATAAAAAACCAAAATATATTTTAATCATAGCTAAACATAACAATTACCAAGATACTATATTATCCAACTCTGGGATTGTTACTAGCATTATAACCAAACTCTTTATAATTTGTCTTCAGTTGTTACAGATCATATATATTTAATGTAACTGCCAAATTAGGATCTAGAAAACAATACAAAAAATTTAATAATAATATAGCAGAAAATACAGATTATCATGTCAGGATAATAATCTATTTTAACTAGACAGACTGCTAAACAAAAGTATGTACTTAAAAGTAACTACCTTTGGGGAAAAATATATATAGTATATGTACCTTTATACATATATAGATCTACATATCTACATGTGTACCTATATATATGTTCATATATAAATATATATATAGATCTATGTCTAGGTCTATCTACACACGTGCACACACACACACACTTTTTTTTCAACACAAGGTCTCACTATATTGCCCAAGATGGTCTCAAATTCCTAGATTCAGTGATCCTTCTACTTTAGCCTTCAAACAACTTGTAACTATAGGCATATACCAGCTGGAAGTATTTTCAACACAATGAACTTTCTTACTCTTCAGCTGTATTTGAACTTTCTTGATCTTAAATAGCTTAAGTGGGAACATTATCCAACAATAAAGTCAGAGATTAACTTACCCATGGTTTTCTTCATAATATTATAGAATACACCACCCTGTTGAAATAGATGAGGAAGTCCCTTTGCATAAGACCATATGTCTTCTCCTGTAAGACAAAAACAGATACATTTTAAGCAAAGAGAGAAAGAGTTTGCTCCCTGTGTTGCTTTAATAACAACAAAAAAGGGCAACTCACAGTTGTTACAGTTAACCTATGTCTTAGTTACTTATTAATTGCTAGGACAAAATACCATTTAAGGGAAGAATGATTTATTTAGCTCACAGTTTCAGAAAGTCTCTCTGACACACACAGTCCATTCATGAGGCAGCGGCAATGGTAGAGGTACATGGCAGAGACAGAGGTTGGAGAGCTGCTCTCTCCATTGCACACAGAAGCCACATGAGTCTGAAGACTCAGGCAAAGGCTAGGGCTTTCCCAGGAAGAAGCTGAAATGTTTCTTCTTCCTTCCTTTAATAATCTCAAGCTGCCCCCATTTCCTGGTCCACAAGTCAAACAAACATCTGAAAACTCTGCTGTAAACAACCTCTGATCTCCACAATATATATAGATACAATAGACAGAATCCCTACAGGTCAAACCCCAAACATCCAGCCAAGCTCCGCCATCCAATAACACAAAATTCCAAATACATAAGGCTTTTGGGGTACACCCAAAAATCAAATCATTGCAGCCTAAAACAGAGATTGAAAGTCGGAGCTCCTAAGTGAGTGAAGAAGCCAGAGATAACAGAGAGATAATACAGGGTGACAGGACTGTAGCACACTAGAAAAAGCAGGAACTGTTTTAAAAGTGACAACTAATACCAAGTACTGCCATTAAAGAGTACAGACCCAGTATTTCAAGACCATGTAGCTTTTTTAGGAGAGGCCAGAAATGCATTTTTTTTTTTTTACTGAATTCTCTCAATTTTCTTTCTTTCTTTCTTTCTATTTTCTTTTCTTTCTTTTTTCTGAGACATTGTCTCGCTCTGTAGTCCAGGCTAGTGCTGAACTACAGTGTAGCCCAGGCTGGCCTTGGACTCAGGACAATCCACTTGCCTTAGCCTCCTGAGTGTTAGGATTACAGGCATGCACCACCACACCCAGCTTTATGTGGTGATGGGACATAACTCAGGGCCTTTAGTGCTTTAACTGCTGCCCTCCCTCTCCTCCAGCCCTCCCTCTCTCTTTCTTTTTGTAGAGGGAGTGAGGGTGGATAAGGGAAACTGAATCCAGGGCTTTTCTTCTTAGTTACATCACTAAATTATTTTATATTTTTATTCTGAAACATGGTCGTGAAAAGTTATGCAGTCTGGTCTCAAACTTGCAATCTCCCTGCCTCAGCCTCCACAGTAATGTGATTATAAGCCTGAACCAGTGGGTCTAGCTAAATTCTCTCAAATTTTAAATGTAGATGCTATTCAAAAGAGTCCTTAGAACTGCAAGCATCAAGGCCGGGCATATTAAAATATATATGAAGATACATTCAGGCTCAAAGAACTAACTTGGAAACTATAATACAAAAGGTTATAAAAAAGATTTATACTTTCAAAATAGAACATAAAGTTGTTTATTAATATTAACACAAAGTAAAATAAATAAAAAGGGGCTAGAATGAAAACAGACTGAACATAAGTAATTACTATTGCGTTTGGTTTTTCTAAAGTTGATACTTTAAAAAGGCCTCAAGGGGAAAATTATTTGAAGTCACTCAGAATACTTTTTAAAAGACCACCAAATATCCACAGGCAAACTAATTCACAAAAATTATTTTTTAAAAATAGAGATATAGTTCTAGGCTAGAGCTCATGTTTAGCATGCATGAGGTTCAATCCTCAACACCAAAAAAAAAAAATACTAAAACCCAAATATAACACAATAATCACTTTCGAAGAAGTTAAATGATGAGAGAAAAATAAGCTATTTGTTTGTGTAATATGGCTGTCTCTGCCTCTGTATACTTCACTATTTTCTTATTTTCTAGTATGTATATACTACTTTTATCATCAGAAAAAATTTGGTTAATTTAAACAAAGATTAATTTTTGTGTTTCCCTCTGAAAATTATACTATCAAATCTGAACTTGGAATTGCAATAATTGCAAAACTAATTTATTATACTGTATCTACAATCTCTCAGAATTCTAATCCCTTTGGTAGACATATAAAAATGTATAGCATAGCCAAAGAATTTTGAGCAACAAGACAAAAGCATGCGGCACCACGACTGCAGACATTAAGTTATATTACACAACAATAGCTATAAAAACTATATGGTTCTGGCACAAAAAGTGACAGGTTGAGCAAAGGAAGAGACTGAGGATGCAGAGACAACTGCAAGCACCCTAGCTACCTGATCTTTGACAAAAGCACCAACACTGGAAAGAGGATAGCTTTTTCAACAAATAGTGCTAGATTGGTTATCCACATGCAGAAGAATGAATCTAGACACGCGCCTATCACCATATACCAAAATCAAATCAAAGACCTAGATATTAAAACAGAAACAATGAACCTTCTGGAGAACAAAATAGGCCAAAATCTAGAAGATGTAAGCATGGGAAGGACCCTCTTAATAGGACACCTGATGCAAAAGAAATAGTACCCCAAATTAACAAATGGGATTACATCAAATTAAAAATGGGATTATATCAAATTGAAAAGTTACTGCACGGCAAAAAAAGCTATCAAGAAAGTAAAGATAGAACTGACAGACTGGGGAAAGATTTTTACCACCTATATTTCATGTATATATGTATCAGTAAATGAAGAAAATGTATAGGAACACTTAAAATGCCTTATTTCTTAGTACTTTACATACTGTACTGTTCTTTACTAAGCATGCAGATCACTTGCTCTCTCACAGTGTTTCTCCACCTTATGTTTATTATTTCCCCCTAAATATACTTTTTGGCATTATTTTCCTAACCTGCCTCATTGCCCATAACATTTGAATACCATAGATATATTATTATATCTATGTACTCTCTCTATATATCTTAGTTTCATACATTAAGTAGAGTAAGACTTTTTTTCACCCTGCCTCTTTCAAGAACCAATGTTTACCACCTTCAGACCAATTCAGACCAAAAGCTTTACTGACTTAGTTGAAGGATAGTGTCTAAACCGCTATTATCTAGCTTACTTTGGAAAAGCAACTTACATAACTTCATTTACTCATCACAACTGAACCCTACTTCCCAGACAAGGGAACAAACTCAGATTGCTTAGGATGTTCTTAAAATCACACTGCTTACAGATAGTGGAAAAGCCAGGATTTGAATTCTGAGTATCCAAAGCTTATTCTATTCCACTGATTTTTCCTCATCTTTCACTAATATTAAACCTCCACTAAATGTCACATTGCATCATACCTTGCCTTGGTTTTTACAAAGTAATACCATTAAAATGCTCCAGTTTCCTAAAGGTCAATATGTGTTTTGTATTCTTTAGAACTCAACTTAGATGTCATTTTTTTAGGAGTCTTCTGACTCGTGATTAAGTAGATGGCCTTTGATGTTCATGTGTACATGAATAACATAACCTTTATCATACTGCAGGCTAATTTGCCTTTCTGTGTCTCTTTCTCCTTCTAAACTAAAAGATTTTTAGATTCAGGAAAAGATCTGTGTTTTTCACACATTCTATTCCTAGGACCTGGCACAATGCTGAATACACAATAGCACTCTTCGTATTAGCTGAATGAATGTATAGAATGCGTATTGTAAATTCTTTCCTTTTAAACAATGCCTGAAACTAGCCTATAAAAAAAAAACTTGGTTGAAGAGGCATAGTAACTCTTCTTCGATACTATATCTACAAAATATAACTTATAGTACCATCTTTTTTCTCTTCGAGAATCTAATAAACCAAAATCATAGCAAAAATAGACAACTATTCTTCTACCATTTCATTAGAAAGTAACCTTTTTAGAGAACAGAAATAGTAGGGTACAGTCTTCAGCAAACATATTAATGTGTATTTTTCTGTTAGTCTTCAATATTTTACTTTATAATTCCACTTTTTACTCAGAGTACAACAGTAGAATACTTTTCAATGTATTGTGTGTCAATATAAATATAGGAAGTCAGTTAATACTACCACCACGAACAACCTCTGTTCATACCTTGTCTTCCACCAGTATTTCCTCCAAAAACCTTCAGTTCTCTTGAAACAGTGGTAATATTTGCCAGTGATATTAGGACTAATTTTTCTTTTCATTTATATAATTTTTTCTATAAGGACTGGAGGAATAGCTCAGTAGTTAAAGTGCTTGCCTAGCAAGCTCAAGGCCCTGAGTTCAATTCCCCAGTACCATATAAACTGGGCATGGTGGTGCATGCCTGCAATCCCAGCACTCAGGAGGCTGAGACAGGAGGACTGACATGAGTTCAAGGCCAGCCTGAGCTATACACTGAGTTCAGGACCAGCCTAGGCTGCAGAGCAAGACCCTGCCTCAAAATTTTCTATAAAAAGTAATTTTTAATTAAAAAAATTATATTAAGTAAGGCCTGGTGACACAGGCCTGTAATCCTAATACTCTGGGCAGGTGAGACAAGAGAAGCAAAAGTTCAAGCCCAGCCTGAGCAAGTTAGCTACTTAGAGATCCTGTCTCAGAGTTAAAAAAAAAAAAAAAAAATTAAAGTCACACCATTTAAAAATTTTTTATGGTTCTAATAAAAATGAGATTAAAAGTGATTTTAAAAGATCAGTATTCTAATTTTATATTTAAAAAGATGATTTGGGGGAGGGGTGAGGGCAAGGAGAGATAGAAGACATTTAGAGGATACAGGGGTATACTTGGATTGGAGGAGAATTCTTTTTTTTTTTTTTCGAGGCAAAGTCTCACTCTATAGTCCAGGCTGGTCCTAAACTCACTATGTAGCTCAGGCAAGCCTCAAATTCACAGCAATCCTTCTGCCTCAGTTTCCCAAGTGCTGGGATTACAGGCATGCATCACCATGCCCAGCTATCATGTGGTGTTTGGGAATCAAACCCAGGGTGCCTTGTACTTGCTAGGCAATCTCAAGGCAACCCAACGTTCACACTGTCACTTGGGTACTGCTCGTGATTTTTAGCCAATTTTATGTGAAAAATGGCAGAGAAAAATGATATACAAAGTTTGCAGTAACAGACTAAAATGGCCTGCAGTAGTGTGACTAAAGAACACAGAACAGTTAAAGAGATTAGCATTAAAAAGCCAAGTACTTATACACAGGACTATAATAGAGATGCCTTATGGGCATCTCAAAAGTCAGTAAGACACTACTCTTTACCAACGCAAGGGTGCAGACTTTGCTTTGAGAAGTGTACTCTGAGGCCAAAGAGAAAGCCTCCCGGAGACGAACCATCTAAGAACTCAGAGGCTTCAACTGCAATTACCAAAGAAAGTGGGCCTACTGCTCAAGGCAGCAACGGACCTTGGCAACATCCATGCACACCTGGCTCTCCAGGCTTGCAAGTTGCAATAGTTCTGGGGTCCCAGAGGCTTCCACCCATACTTTAGAGGAAGGCCTTGGAGCCAGGCAGTGTGCTCCTAGGAGGGTAGTGCGTGAAATAGCAAAAAAAGCCTAAGGTGCGGTGGAAACCCAAAAATCTGGAGAAGCGAGGACATAAATCATTCTCTGAAAAAGGCTGCAGGCTGTGGGATAGGCCAGCCCAGAGGAGAGAAGATGGAGGTTGCATCCAGTAGCAATGCTGTAGGGGTGGGTCAACTCAAGCCCTTTAAATTTCATATACTGCTGTAGTTTTACCCATGGATGCTGGATTTGATTTGGGACTGTAGGATTTAACCCTTGCCTTTCTGGGCTTAAAAACTGCTTTGGTCCACATGCCTTTTATCCTTCTATTTCTTCCTTTTGGGATGGGAACATTTACCACTTACCATTTTATGTTGGAAGGGCTTAACTTCTGGTTTTCATGGGAGCTCACAGCTGAGAGTTTGCCTTGAAACTCTCTGAGGAGACTTTGGACTTGAAGCTTATTAGTAATGCTGGGACTGTTAAGATTTTGGCAAATCTTAGAGAAGGACTAAATGCATTTTGCATAAGGAAGTGGACATGAGTCTTTTGTGGGCCAGGAGTAGAATGCTGTGGTTTAAAACTGGATGTCCTCTAAAAGCCTATGGATACTGTGTACTGTTGGGAGGTGGGGTCTGGCTGGAAGGGGCGTATGTTAGGGATTGACCTGGAGGTGTGTATAGCGGTTCTGCTCCTCCTCTCTTTGACTTGGCACGTAAGTTGTAGATATCAGGTATTCTGTCCCAGTGATGAGAAAGTAACTAAGATAAACATGCCTCAAAATAAAAATTAAAAAGAACTGGGGAATATGGGTCAGGGTAGAACCCTCCTAGGTTTGATCCCCAGTACCACAAAAACCAATAAAATTATAATGCAATACACTACTAGAAAAAAAGAAAGTAGCCTGGTATTTATGGTGGATTATGTGCCACTTATAATATCGACTATGAAAAAACCCCCACACAAATAACTGGTCTACAAGAAATTTCAGGAACATCTTTTGCAAAGCCAGATGTGAAATCCTTCAAGGTACTACATAACTAATAAAGATGAATCCACAAAAAAATTAAGTTCAATAACTTCTAGTGGTCTAGATAAAACATTAAAATATATGAAATAGCATAGGTAGAACATTACTATTACATTTTATACTTCATCATATGATTCAAAATGATTAGTTCTATGAATGGTTTGCACTGAATAAAAGACTAATGCATTTAGTCTTGTTGAATAAAGACATACATTCTATTTAAGAAGTGTTTTACTTAAAAGCAAATAGGAGGGGCTGGAGAATGGCTCAGCAGTTAAAGCGCTTGCCTAGTAAGTGCACAGTCAAGCGCCAAGTACCCAAGTTCGATTCCCCAGCACCACATAAGCTGGGTGTGGTGGCACACTCATGTAATCCCAGCACTTCAGAGGCTGAGGCAGGAGGATTGCGGTGAGTCCAAGGCCAGCCTGGGCTCCACAGTGAGTTCAGAATCAGCCTGGTCTACAATGAGACCCTTCCTCAAAAAAAAAAAAAAAAAAAAAAAAAAAAAAGCAAAAAGGAAAAATGTGTTTCGAGGTATTCGGCAGTCTATTTAATAAAAATATATAATTCCGTGTGTGTATATATACATATATATAATTTATCCAAATGAGAAGTTTTCTAAAATGCTATACTGGTCATATTTAGCGCCTCTATCATTTTTATGTCTGTAGAAAAGAAAGCAGGCATTGTGTTGCCAAAAGCTGTAACAATATGGCATTCCCTCAGAGTAAATCCTACAGCAAAATTTATGGAGGGCAAAACCTGTGTCTCTCATTCATCTTGGTACCTCAAGCACAGTTCTGAGTTCACAGTATACATTCATTTTGCTAACATAATCCACAATCATTCATTCAGAAATCATGTACTTGGTACCTACTAAGTGCCAGATCTTCTACTAGGTAGTAGAGAATTCCTTAGTGAGTAAAACAGGGGCTAGAGACTCTACTGGTAGACTTTATAATCTAGTGAGGAAAGCAAACAAATAATTGTAACAAATAGTTATCATTAAAACTGTGATAGAAGCTACAATGAAAATGGGTACAATGATAAAAGGGACCTACTTAGAGTGGCCAGGAAAGGCTTCTCAAACCCAGTGACACTGAAACCTTAACCTAAATGAGAAAGAGCTCACTTATGAATAGCACAAAGCTTCACAAGCCACTTTCTAAACTAACATAGCAGTAACTGAACACACATTTGGTAATCCACAATGTAATTTCTTAATTTCTACTTTTAGAAATCTGCAATTTTCTAAATAAGCCATGTCATTTTCCAGACATTCCCAATCTAAACATCAGTAGTTCCTCAGTAGTCTTTATGTACATATCTCAAATTTGACATTTTTACAAACACATAACTTTTCATTAACAGTATCTTACTCATATCAAATAATCATAATTCAATAACATGAGAATTAAAAAGAGAAAGCTAATACAGAGAACCAGCCACTGCCTCAGTGCTTTCAATGAGAAAATTCTTCTAGTACTACTACTATAAAATTACCAAACACACCTTTACACTTACACTTTGTGTTCGAGTAGAAGTGGAAGATACGGAAAAATTTACCAGTTTGACATGGTGGCACATTCCTGTAATCCCAGCTAGTAGGAAGGCTGAGACAGAAAGACTGAAAGAGTTCAAAGCCAGCCTAGGCAACTTAAAAACAAAAAGGAATGGGGACGTATGTAGTTCAACACTCCCTGGGATTCTCAGTATCAGAAAAAAACAAAGTTGTAAATTGTGAATTCACTGATTCAAGTCCAGGAAGCGCAAATCAAACTCAAAAAAAGTAGTATAACCAGGATTTTATTTTACTAAGTTTTCATTATGAAATATCATACTAATTAGATTTTAAGATTATCAGTCATAATCCCAATCCCACCTGTGATAATTTAGTCATCTACAATGAAGAAGAAAGCCTCCGAAATGAACAGAATTCTTCTCTGTACTCTGACCTGTACTTTCACCAACATATCGACATTCAGTGTTAGGGAGCTACATAAATTTTAAGAATAAATCCTTGATGAAAACAGAATAGGGCAAAGGGATTGAGATCTTTTAGAGAAACCATAGTCAAATATTCCTGCCCCTTAGCAAAGATTACCTTTCTAGTTACCAGAATTATCATGAAACCCAGATGATGTACCTTTTTCCTTTGCGCAGCAGTGCATAAACATTGCCAAATTGTGCTTTTGAAACTCTTTTTCAATGTCCAGTGCTGACAATCCATTCCATTTCTGCAGATACAGCTTTTCTTTAGATATGCTAATATCATCTATTGAATTCAATCAAAAAACATTTCAAAGTGGCTACTACCTGCTGGGCACTATGCTAGATACTGAATATACAAGGTTGGAGAAGAGATGAGCCTCATTCTCAAGAGTTTGTCTTCTACTAAAGAAAACCTTTTCCTCCTTGTTTTTGACCTGGGATACTGACAATCTTTTAAAATGCATTCTCCATGCATTTCATTTTACCTATTCTGTAAGGATATTATTTAATTTTCATAGTTTTAGAAATACCTTAACACTATTAACCTTACATACCAACTACAAGGGATATTTTGTACAGAGGAAGTAAATGAAGTACTGCAAAGTGAATTTGTCTGAAATCACTAAGTTAATAAGTAGTGGAGCCAAGATTCAAATTCTAAGTCTCTCTGAGTTCAAAGACCATACAATCTTTCCTATTTTCCATGCAGTCTCTAAGAAACTAAAATGTCTGAGAAACAGAAGAATGTAAAGTCTGTGGGGCAGTTCTGATACAGCCTCTAATTCAATTACTAAGTCTGAAAAAATAAAAAATAACAACTACTAAGTCTGTCAAAATAAAATCAACAATATCGTTATAAATTTGTGTAATTTTTTGGTTTTCTTTTAATTGCTAGGCCCCCAAACCTAGTAAGCTAGGACCAAATAATCTTCATTTTGATAGGCCAATTATTATTTGGTATTTTCAGAAAACAGAATCAAAATCCAGATCACCTTTCTAGTTGAAAGATACAATCTCAGCAAAAATAAGGCCTTAAATTTTACTTCACACTTTGAAGACTTAGTAAAACATATTAACAGTGCCTTAAAACCAAAGATTAAGCAAATAAAAATAAAAAAAGTGCATCACTAGCCAGTGTCACAAATCATCTAAAGCTCTAAATTAAATATTTGGTTAATAATATATTTTCCTTTTAATTTACACTGAATTCCTGAAATGTTTTTAACCCCATTACTACTGGTCTCTTATATGGCTCATGAGCTATATAACAGATCATTACAATTGATGGCAAAGATTCACTGAGCACTAAAAATTACCCTAACACAAATTCTAGTGTATACCTACATACACTAAAAAAATGTGATAAATTGAGAAAGGGTGAATGGGAAATGAAAAAGAAAGACAATTAGGTGGTAGTTCAGTAAGATAAACACTAGAAACTGCAATTCATCAAGCAGGAAGTCCTGAAATCACATGACAGGCAGGAAAATTAAATTTAAAGATAAATGAAAAAGGACCAAGAAGACAAAGCCCAAAAGAGTATAGAGGGAGAAAAATATCAAAGATTTTAAATAGATACATACAGATCTGTTAAAAATTGTAAAAATAAGATATCTTTAATCTGGTGACAGCCTAGGGACTACTTTCACTTTGCAAAATTCACGTCTTCCTAATACTCATTTAATAATCACATTAACATCTACTAACCATCAAAACACTAAATAACTTTCTCCTAAAATTTGGAATAATTTGCAATGACTACAGATTTCCCCCCAGGACAACAGAAAAACTCAATGTATATTCACTATAAAAATATGGCATGATAATTGATCTTACCCATTAACGTTGCTATAAGACACAAGGAATACACCTCTTTGTCAGCTTGCTCTTGAAGTTCCTTGGATGTCAGTTTCACAGCAAAATCTTCTTGTTTCACAGTATGAGGTGAGTGTGCTGTAGCAGACTGACTATCTTCTGCTTTACTTTTTAGAATCTCTATTGTAATTCTGTCTCCATGCTGTAAAGGAACTGGCTCCTTTTCCATTCCTGCCTGTGGTGGCATTAACTCTTTAGGAGGAAAGCCATACCGAATACACTGCAAATACGGAGGAATGTTGAATTCTCTGGCTATACTTTCCTGAAGTTCAAAAAAGGTTGTTGAAGACTTAAGTGTAACCATGGACTGACGTCCATCATTCGTTGTTATTCGGATCTTTTTCTCCTTCGAAGCTGTTGGTGAATAGGGAGCTTTGGTAGGGGTGGGAGGTGCAGAGGATGGTCCATCACGAACAGTAGTGGGAGAAACAGTTCTGGGCTGCCCTTTTTGTTCTTGTTTTAACTTCTCCGTTTTCCGTTTCTGCATTGCAGAAGCCTGTTCTGTAATATTTTGTTGAATAGTTCTTTCAGTTTTACTCATATTTAACTCTTCCTTGTGCAAAGTTTTTGTTTTCTGTCCAGTAAGAATAATTTTTGTTGGCAGCTGAGACTCTGATTCTTGTCCTTGTACATCTCCAACTCTTTGGGCATGAGCACCATCTATGTATACAGGAGTATAATCATCAGGATTCTTTTTGGCAGTCTGATGCAAAATAGTGTGAACAACTTTCTGAACTAGAATTTCACTCCCAAATTCACCTGGAAAGTGCTTGGTAACAAGTTTCATTGCAACATCATAAACATTACTATTCAAAGATGGATCACTTTCATACTGGAACCAATATACTGTTTCTCTGACCACTCTTCCTCCCCATTCCAAGGTAATAGGGAAAGCTTCTGGTAGATTGTCATACTCTTTTCCATCCCAAAAGTGTTTGAATCCACAACCACATTTGCCACCGGAGGACCTGGAGTTAGTTCTGTCTCCATCCAAATATACAATAGATCCATCTCCTCTGACTCTTCGTACAGATGTGCCATGGCACCAATTACAAGCTGTTAGGTTACTCAAGCCATAGTCTGGTATCAGAACATCTTTCACTGAATCATATGAGCAAACCAAATTGTTCAAAGGAAAGCTATAATTTTTATCAGGCCTCAGCTGTCCATGAGTACTTTTTGCCAGGTTATACAGTTTCCCTCCTGGAGCCAACCACTCTGAAGGAACATGAAGTTCAGAAAGGGCACCACAGAGCAAACATTTGTGAAGGCGATTATCCATTACTGCTTTTTTAGCAGCTGCTGTAACTTCTTCTGGCTGAACACCTATCACTCCAGTCCTTCTGTAGAAATACTGATGAACGTCAGCAACCAAACTAGGATGGATACCATGTTTGTCCATAAAGACTTCTTCCATAGCAGCAACAAGCCTAAGTAGGTATTTATCTTGCAAACTTCTGTCTCCACCAATAACACAACCACCATCCTCCTCAAGTTTGATGTACTTTTTAATAAGGTCCTGAGGCACACCCCATGCTTTAGGAAGCAAATTCATAGGCAGTTTAGGCAAAGCAGCCCCTTTTATGCCTACCAAGGGAATATAGTGGTTTCTACCAGAGCTACTCCATGCAATACAGATTGGTTTGTTCAAATGACCATCTTTTCCAGTGCACTTCTCTGCAGGTATGAGCCCAGGTAGAAAAGTGGCTGAATAATCACCAGAGCTCCTCATACCACTGAGGGAATCTAACAGAATTATAGGACGATGTAACACATTAGCAAGGCCAAATATGTGGATGTTCCTCAGGCCTAAAGGAACACCCTCAGGGGGCACGAACAGAGGATCACACTCATTGATAATGTCCTCCCACTCGGCAGCGTCAATAAAGTCATGGAACAGGGCCTGATATCGGGCCAAGTGCTGCTGAAAGTGCTGCTTAAGATTCTCTCTCAGGGCATGCCAGAAAAGCTCCCGGCCTACAAGAGCCCGAGACACAGCATGCACTAGGCAGTGTCCATCTCCGTCTACATGCACTGGAATGAGGCATTCCTGGCTTTTATTAGCCCGTTTGATATCCTCAAGAGTGTCATGCAAATACAGGAGGCTTCCGGAGCGGTCCTTGCCATACCCCACTGTGTTAACGTGCTCTGGTTCTATAAGGAAGGCGCGGTCACCTAGCAGCGCGCAATCGAACAATTCGCCCTGGTTCATGTCCCGGAGAAGCTTGGCCCGGCCTGTCTGTTTGTCCATTCCATAGCGAGCTAATATGGGTGACAACAATTTGCAGTGGTAGTTTGAAAGGCCCATCACCTTTACCAGTTCCGTGTTCTTCTTGGGTGCTCCCGTCACACCGAGCAGTGCGTTCCGAAGCAGGTTGTGCAGCACTACGTCCGGGTCAGTCACCTCTTCCACCCCTAGCAGCTGTTGCTGCTCGTGCCGCTGTCCGCACTCGGTACACTCGATGCTGACAGAACCGGAGGCCGGGAAGAACAGACGCGCCTGGCACTTCGGGTCCGGGCAGCTCCCGGAAAGGATTCTCCGGTCTCTCCGCTTCGAGAGCCCTCCCGGAGCAGCTGCTGCCGTCGCCGCCAGGGACGACGGAGTACGCGGAGCCTCCGGGGGAGGAGGTGGCGGAGGTAGCGGAGGAGGCGGTGGCGGCTGAGACATAGCTCTCGGCTCTCGAGTCTGGCTCCGCTGTAGGAAGAAACCCTCAAAGGCTCATAGCCTAGAACCCCACCGGCCGACTCCCTCTACTTCAGGCCCAGGGCAAGTCACTTTCTGTTCCCTACCAGCTCCTCCTCCTCCTAAGCGAAGGCGGAAGCGTCGGACGTTGTTTCTCTTACTTCTCCACTGCCGTAGCCGTTGCCCCGAACGTAACGGCCAGCACCCCACCCCACACTCACACTCAGTCTTCCTCAGACACACAGGCATACACGCCCTCAGTGAGAGTGCGCAGGCGCGGTTTTCGCTCTGCCCTCTGGGAATCTGAGTCTTTCGGCCTCTCTGGACCATCAAGCGCTAAGCGTTTTTGTCCAAGAAAGAACTACAATGACCGTGATGCAAACGGTTCAGCCCTCCCCACCCCCCCCAGAAGAGGCGGAAAAGGAAAGCAATAAAGAGGGCAGGAAAAAAAAGATGGTGACTCGCATAGCCTGCCGGGAGTTGTATTTTTAAATAGATCTTCTTTATTATCTGTTCCACTCTACGGGCCCAGGCGAAGGGGTGTAAAAGACCACGCTTCCTAGGATGCACTGCGGTGCGTCGTCCAGTCGCACTTTCCTCTTAGAGGGGAGAAAGGAGGGAAACTCGGTAAAAATCGGACTTAAAGGGAAGGGATGTTGGAGCAGAGGGTCTGAACTGCACTGCCACTAAAAGGGGCGGGGACTGGAAAGGCTTGCAATGAGGAAGGTAAAGTAAATAAACGTCCGAGGATGTGGCGGGCTGGGAAGTTGAGTGAAATGGCCCAGGGCACCCCGAAAGTCGTTAGAAAGGGAGGAGAAATACTGAATTGATTTTCGGTGTGTCACTTACCATCTTTTCCCATCTCTCTCTTCTTATTCTGGCCGCTATCCCAGCCGCCGAGGCGCTTGCCCCTCCACTCCTGCCTTTTCTGCCTCTCACCGGAGTCAAAACGCCATTTGGTTTCTCGTGACTTTTACGTCTTCACAGTTTACAGTACAAATAACAAGACCTTTATGTGCATAGCTCTGTGTATGTGTGTTTGTGTATATCTGTATCTATATATGAAACTTTTAAACTGTAGATTTAATTTAATTTGCCCCTTAGAAACCTCCCAACAGCATATCTGTAAAATAAGACACTCATGAAGGATATTAATACTGATTTGCGGTTGATAATGTCTGTAATTTTCCAAAAACTTATGTATTTGAATGAGAAATTCTTTAAGTATTATTGTCTCATTTTTCTCTGGCCCATGCAAAAATATTGTTGGATCCATGACCTTCATTGCAAGATAGGAAATGTTCCCTGCTTTAAATTGATATTTTTTGATAAAATTTTCCTCAAAGAATTCAGGCAGGAAGAGTTATTTTTATTCCAACACCTGGCTCATAACTACATAGCTTGACATTTATTTTTCTATTATTTTAAAATTTTTATTATTTGTTTAGGTGGTACTGTGGATTGAACTCAGGGCCCTGTGAATGCTAGGCAAGTACTCTATGTGGGCTACCTCCCCAGCTCTTTTCACTTTGAGACAGTCTCACTAAATTGCCCAGACTGGTCAAAATTTAAAATCCTGTTTCAGTCTCTACAGTTGCTGGGATTACAGGCATGTGCTATCACATCCAGCTTGTAACTCATTTTTGAATGCTTTTTAGTTGAGAAATTGGATATGCCCTTTTGGTGGAAGTTTGAGGACTTGTTTGTTTTGTTTTGTTATTTGGTGACTAAGAAGGTACACCTGTGCTGAGACTGTATTTTTTTTTCCCCCTACAGAATATAAAGAATTGAAATACTAAAGCTTGGAGCAAATGAATTTATAGTAGTCTTCAGTTCTAACACTTTTATATGTCATTAAAAGCCAAATCTTTCTGGTTGATATACATACAAGTAATGAAGTAGATTTTTAAAAATTATATCTGAATATGTCATTTGAATTGTATCTTAACAAAATAACCACTTCCCACCCCAATAAGGGATTGGAAGCCTCTCTCTGGCTTGTCACTTGATTCATCCATTGTTCATTTCTTCATATGGAACCTTGATCATTTAGAAACATTCTTTCCCAAACTGAATTTGTTTATTTATTTATCTGTTTTGTGATTCTGAGGACCAAACCTAGAGCCTTGTGCATGGTAGGTGAATGCTTTAATGTTGATCTCTGTTAGGCCTAGGTCGCGGTGATCCCAAAGATCACCAGGAGATCGAGGCACATATACAAAGGCAAGGACCATTTGCTTGGGCTTAAGCTCGGTCTCTCAGACTTCACCAACACAATGGATTCATGCAGAGAGCCCCAAATAGTAGCTAGGCAGAGTTTTTATGCAGTAAGGAAAAGGGTGTTACAGTGAGCATGAAGTAGGCACAGCATCATTATACAAAAACCAATCATAGCTGTACAGTATTCATGGCAACAGCATTGACCATTTAAAACTTGTGGAGTGTCCTTAGCCTGTGGTGGGACCCAGTTAAGATTTTTGGAAGTCTTCTGAAAATGACCAATTGTGAGATGAGTCAAGGGGGGGGTCATGTGGGGTTTGGGCAAGTGGTGGGTGATTGGCTAGTTAATACAAAGTATCTGTCGTCCCCAGTCCTGAGCTCAGACTTGAGGAATGCCAGATATCCTATCTTAGCCTTGGCTAGTCTAAGGTTGGTCCGGGGGTGGCTTCAGCCTTGAACAACTTACGTTTTTTTCTGGAACTGCCTTATTATTCTAAGAAACTGAAGCTCAGGCCTCTTTGCTTTTCTTGTGAGTCTGAAGCCTGTCATGGAGTTTGTTTAGCCTACGTCTTTCGATCTCCACCTCTGACACTAAATTTGATAAACAGATTTTTATATGTCTCTCACACTTTTAAAGATTATACTTCTGAGGAAGAAAATAGAAATACTCTAGCATAGTTAATATGGGGAAGAAGAGGAGTTAAGTTTCTAGGCAATTGTATAATTAAATCAGATCACTTAAACTGAAAATTGTAAGTCTGGAGATGTAGACAAAGCTCAGAGTATGAAAGCTAACATAAGCAAAGGAGCAGTGATACTTAACCATGCCAAGTCCAGTATGAGAGTTATTTTCACTGCCACTTAAAAGACCTGGGTACTTAAACGTTTACAAAAGAGAAAGATTTGTTTTAGGGCAAAAAATGGACATATTCTTTCTTACTTCACCATAGGAGTTGCAGAAATCCCCTAATTTGTGTATTTGAGATCCCCATTCTAATTCCTTTTCCTCCAAAATTTAATGATCATCGTTACCTAGTTAAGATTAATTGCCTCATTAACTTTCATAGAATCTTTGTAGATAATAGTTCTTATTGTCATATAGATATTCCAGATGGCAAAAATGATATGGATATCTAGTGTTAACTGTTCCAATACACTCTCCTCTCACCATGATGACAGCAACCCTTGTTATCTAAATTGCCAAAATTCAGTTACAACTGAAATCAATTATTTTTAAATAACTTTTTATATGGCACTTCTAAACTTTCTGTATTGCTTTTTAAAAAAAAGTTTATTTTTGCAATTTTGGGAATTGAGCCTAAGGCCTTCACACTGAGCTATACCCCTAGGGCATTTTTTTTGTTTTTTATTTTGAGACAGGGTCTCACTAAGTTGCTCGGACTGGGTTCGAACTTGCAAGGCTTCTTTCTGCCTCAGCCTCCTGGAGTGCTGGGTTTACAGACCTGTACCACCAGGCCTGACCTTTATTATTTTTAACGAATGTGGCAAGTGTTGATATTTTGTGTTTTGTATGTATGAAAAAGGGAATCATAACTTTGAGGATTGTTATAAGGCAGTCATATCCATGTTGCTATAAATGAGACATGTCTACTAAGAGTTGGCTTTGTTACTTCGTATCCCTACCCCAGACAAAATTCCAAAGCCAGCTTTGGTTAAAACCTGGGTGGGCATGGTAGGACCTAAGTTACTGAAGTAGCTATTACAGAAATAAAGGATGCAGAAAGTCAGTAGATCTTAAAGTTTAAATAGAAGAGAGGCTAATTATTTAATAAATACAAATGAATACAGCATATAATTGAAATTGTATAGGAAACAAATATCACAGATGCCCTGAAAATTTATTGAAGGCTTACTGTAGGGTGATAATTTTTTAGGTATTTTAATCTTTCAGATACTTCTGTGAATAGGTAGTATTGTCTTTAAAGATAAGATTTAACTAAAAAATTCATATTGTCATCATTTTTATTACCACCCTGCAATCAAGTGTCAGAGCTGGGCTTCATATTAAACCTTTTCTTTTCATGACTCTTTCAGCTACATTATAGCTGCTTACTGATTTGAGAGTGAACTAGGCAAGAAGCAACTACACTGGTAGCCAGTGTCCATTCTTGCCTTGGATGTGTTTTTAATAGGCTAACAGCAGTTAACTGTTTTGATTTTTTAAAAAATGTAAACACTTTGGACAGTGACCAGCAATTTACTCATTAGGGGGATTGCTATGAGTTCAAGGCTGGCCTGGCTACCTAAGGAGTTCATCACCAGCCTGGACTACAGAGCAAGACCCTGTCTCAAATAAATAAGTAAATAGATCTTATAGATCGGGTCCTGTGCATAGGCCTGTAATTCTAACACTCTAGAAAGATGAGACAGGAGGATTGCAAGATTGAGTCCAGCCTAGGCAACTTAGCAATTTACTGAGACCCTGTCTCAAAATATATAAATTAAAAAAAAAAAGAGGCTGGGGATAAGTGCTCCATCCCCAGTACCATACACACACACGTGTCTTAGGCCCCCAAGACAGGTTATCTTCCTCCTCGCCAGTGGGGTCCTTCCTCCTCCTTTCTTTCTCTGTCTTTCTCGTTTTTTCTGGTGCTGAAGACAAAATTCGTGGCCTTGCACTTGCTCTACCACTTAGCTGTGTATATCTCCAGCCACATTTGCCTTTCCCATATCAGTTTGTAACTGGGGACAGGAGGAAGATTCTCAAAAGGCTGCTGTGGTGTGTACTTTAGTCTTAGATACTGGGAAGGCTGAGGCTAGGAGTTAGAGGCTAGCCAGGCTGGCTGGCTATGTCTTCTTTATCCTAGGTGGGAAGTGAGCAAGATGAAATTTTTCTTTTCTTTTTTTGAAATAGGGTCTGGCTTTGTAGCCTAGTCAGGTCCTGAACTCACTGTGTAGCCAGTGTTGGCCTTGGACTCATGGTAGTCCTCCTGCCTCAGCCTCCCGAGTGCTGGAATTACAGGCATGCACCACCACACTGACCTTTATTGGTGCTAGGGAATCGGGCCTTGTGCTTATAAGGCAAGTGCTTTAACTGCTGTGCCAGTCCTCCAGGTCTATAATTAACATTTTTGATGGATCGTTCAAGCTTTTTCTTCTCTGCATATACACTATACACATTTTTTAGTAAACCAAAATTATATAATCATCGTAATAGCTGTTAACATCTATTTCTTTTTAAAATTATATTTTATTTTACTTATTTTGAGACAGAATCTCATACTGTAGTCCAGGCTAGTCTTGAACTTACTGTGTAGCCAAGGCTGTCCTAGAACTCATGACACTCCTCCTGCCTCCGACTCCTGAGTGCTAGGATAACAGGCCTGTGCCACCACCCTAGGCTTATGTGGTGCTGGAGGATCAAACTCAGGGCCTTGTGCTTGCTAGGCAAGTGCTCCAACCACTGTGCTTTTTTTCCAGTCCTCTTAACACCTATTTAGCATCAACTATGCAATAAGGTTTTCCCATGGGTTTACTTAGCCTTATAACCTCCTTATGAGACAGGTACTGTTATGCTCAGGTGCTATTTAGCTAGTGAAGAAACTGAAGAATAGAGGGGTAACTTGCTCCATGTCTCTTTGCTAGTCAGTGGCATAATTAGGATTAAGACAAAAGTAATCTGTTGCTTAGCCTTAGCCACTGTGCTTTACTGACTTCTACCAACTGTAAACTTTTTTAACTTTTATCATTTAGCCACATTATGAACAATCTTGATATTGTTAAGTATTTTTGGCTTTTAAATGAAAACCTCTCTCTCTCTCTCTTTCTCTCTCTCTCTCTCTCTCTCTCTCTCTCTCTCTCTCCCTCTCTCTCTCTCGCTTTCCTTCCTTCCTTTCTTTTGAGACAGGGTCTCCCTTTGTAGCCCAGGCTGGCTTTGAACTCTTGGCAGTCCTCCTCCCTCAGACTCCCTAGTGCTGGGATCTAGGATTACAGGCTTGCACGATCATGCCCAGTTTTATGTGGTGCTGGGAAATTGAACTCAGGGCCTTTAGCTTGCAAGGCAAGTGCTTTAACCCCTGTGCCTTTCTTCAGCCCCTACTTTTTTCTTTTCATAAGTTTCAGCCATCCAGAGCAGTGATGGTTCATGCCTATAACCTCAGTACTTTGTGAGACTGAGACAGGAGGACTGTGTGCTCAAGCCCAGTCTGGGTAACTTGGTAAAACCTGGGCATGGGTTCAGTCCCCCGTACCAAGAAAAAGAATCAAACATGTAAAAATACTAATACAGAAAAATACTAATCTGAGAAATACTCATGTACCAGCTGCTAGATGTAATAGATATTTTCAGCATACTTGCTTCCTTTAAAATAAAGCTATAGATTTAACAAGTTAAGGTTTTGATGCTCAACTTTATGCCTGGTAATTTTAGAAGCCATACTTATTAATAGAGGACGAATTTCTCTGTTATGAATACCTGGTAGTTACCATGGCTATTTATATTGTCACCCTAGAGGATGCTTCTCCCTTGTTCAGTAACCCTGGCCCCAAAATTTCCTTCGCCAGCTGTGATGACATGGGCCTGTCCCAGTACTCTGAGAGGCTGAGGCAAGAGGATCCCAAATTCAAACCTGGCAATTTCATGTCTTAATCCTGTCTCAAAAAATAATCAGGGCAGGCCTGACGAACAGATATGCAGTTAAAGCGCCTGCCTAGCACCTGTCTAGAGGAAGTTGTTCCAGCATTCTACTGCACAGAAGGGTACATATCAGTAATGATAATATGCCATATATATCATTTATAAGTTAGAAGATAGAATTTTGAATGTTTTTGCATATCACCGAGAAATGATTAATCTTTGAAGTATCACAAGGTATCCTACAAATATGTACTATTTTATATATCAGTTAAACTTGAAAAGAAATTCTTAAAAGTTCAGCTTCAGGACTAAGAGTTCCATCTCCTGTCTGCCTAAAGCATACCTCCTGCTTTCCCATATTTTTTTCTAAGAGCTAACCACAACATATAGGACTCTGTATGATCTGACCCCTGCTCCTTTTCTGACATGATTTCTCTGGATAACATGCTTCAGCTACCTTGGCCTTGTTGATCCTAAAACAGTTTGTTCCTGTCTCAAGGATTTTGGACTTTTCTGCCTGGAAAACTCTTCCTAGGTAGAATTAAGTAGGTGTCTGGCCCAGACAGATGTCTCAAGCAGCCTCTCTAAAATGACACTTCCATCCTTTTCTCCACTTAGTTGTCTTGTTCATTTTCTTTATTACCCTAATCATTTTAGAATATTTAGAATAATATTTAGAATAATTACTTGTCCATTGTCCTCCTTTCTCACTAGACTGTACGTAAGACTATTCATTTATTGTTATTTTTTATTTGAGACAGAGTCTCACTCTGTATCCCAGGTTGGTCCTCAGCTCACTATATAGCCCAGTCTAGCCTTGAACTCACAGCAGTCCTCCTGTCTCTCCTGAGTGCTGAATTGGATACACGTGTGCACCACCATGACCAGCTTATGTGGTGTGAGGAAATCAACTGAGGGCCTTGTGCTTTCTGTGCAAGTGCTTCAACCCCTATGCTATTCCTCCAGCCGCTGATAAGGCTATTCATAAGGGCAGGCAGTTTGTTGATTGTCAATTTCATGTGCCAGGTATGTAGTTGTTTCAGTAAATATTGTTGACTGAATGGCTGTTGTACATGACAATTGTTTTAGCCAGAGACCCAAACGTATTTCTACAGAATCCACCAGTTCTCTGCAAGAATTTTTAAAATTAGGGTTGTTATTTTGATGCAAATCTAAAAGTTAATATCATGATTTTTAAATGAGTGCCTTAAAATACGATGTTTTGGAGTCCCTGGGTTCAGATTTGATTTTGTATCAGTAAAAAACTAAAAGACTTCATGGCAACACTTACAGATAAAAGTTTCATGGTCATTCTGATAGAGAAAAGAGGTAGAAGAGTTGTATTGTCACTAGGCATGACAAATTCAAAAGAACCAGCACTGTATCTGTCAGTGCCTTTTTCTGCCAAGAACATACACCACATATATTTGCAACAACTTAGTTGCCAGAAGCAAAGAAGTAAATATAGGAGGAATTGTTTTTCTTTTTTCCAGCAACAATTAGGTTATATACTATTTTAATTCAGATTTTGAGTAAACTGCTTTACAGTGTCATTAAATGGTACTCAAAGTTGATATTTGAGGATTCAGAATTTTTTATTAAAATAGAGGACGTGGTTCTCTCAAATTAGTAAAAACAAACAAACAAACAAAAAAACCCTGGAAGTTACTAATACATTTGTGCAAACAGATATTACTTGTATTGACATTAAATATACAGATACATGTAATAGATATGTATCTGAATTAAATCAAACAACTCAAATAGCAAGCCCAAATAATGTCATTGGACAGGGGAATGCTTTTACTATGGCTATATTAATCGTCTCTTCCTTTTTTCCCCCTTTATTTAGAACACAAAGCATAATTTAAAATGAAAGAAAATAATGCTTAAGAGTTTACTTAAACACATTTTTATTATGGTAACAATCCTGAGTTTTCATAGAAGAGCCTAATCTCTCACTAAAACATTTAGCTCTATTCCTTAAATACAGCCTAATTTATTTGTTTTTTATGAGTGACATAAAAATCAGAACAAGGACCTGATACTTTTTTAATGCTATTGCCACATAAGACATATTTTAATGGGTAAGAAAAAGAGCAAAATTAAGAACTTGAGTTTTTCAACCTTGTGTGTCATTTACATAAATCATCCTTTCATATTATTCTAAGATATAAGGGCATCAAAATGATAAGGTATAAGAATTTGAATCCAAGGCCTTCTATAAGCAGGGGATTTTATTTCAGGAGGCAACAGCTGTAGACAGTTGTATATGTGTGAAATTAAAACGTTCACTAGGTGTCAGTAGATAACATTAGACATTGCCTCAAATTGAGCATCAGTGAAAAAGCAAGAATAGACAGCATATCCTTCGTAAATAAGCTTCTTGCTCAGCATTTTCAGGGTTAGGTAATTTCCACATAGCCTGGCATTGGGCATGATGGACGTCATGAAGTCTCTGGATATTAATCGGTATATTGAAGGAAAGGTCTTATAGTCAAACAAGACTAAATTGGTTTTATTCTTTCTCCACTGTAGGATTTCTCAGAGTCTTTCTGTGCTAATGATATTTTGACTTTGTGGAGGGCAACAGTGATGGCTCTAGAATGTCTAAAGTAATCTGTCAAGAGTATGCTTGGGACCATAGACATCAGGATATGTCCTCCAGTTGCGTTTGTTTTTTTAATATATTGTTTTATTTAGAGTGTGTATTTTGTGGTAATCTGAAAATGCTTACATAGATAATGGGGGTGATAGGGCACTAAGCCACAGCTTCACACTATCACGATAGACGTAGCAGTTCCATGCTTCTTTGACTAAGACCACTTGACCCTACAAAAGAGGCACACATGGTAGGAAAAGCAGTATGAGTAGTATCTCTTGTAATGAGTTCTGCTTTTATGTATTTGAAAAGGTCATGTTCATCCCCAAGATAATGCTTGCCTGTGTGTTTTCTTATAACTTATGTAGGATTTTTTCCCAGTTGATATTTTAATCTAGTTGAGTTGTATTTTTGCATTTAATATGAGGGACTCCATTTATTTTACCTGTCTATTATGGCTTATCAGTTGTCCCAAAATTTGTATTACATGTGTTTTTATTTTTACTTCCAGCTATAGACCCTTTATGTCAAAGCTTACCAGTAAACTCATATGTAAAATAAATCAATGTAGTTGGAGTGGAAAAGAATGAAAGCTATCCCAACCAGCCATTCCCTCCTTCCTCCAGAGAAAGCCCAGAGAGCTCTTTGAAAACCACTGGATATGCTTATCCTCCCATAAATTGACTTCAAATGCTATCCCTGTAATAAAATACATTAAATATTACCTAGTTCATTTATTTTTCTTTTTGTCCAATCTCATAGTTTAATTAAGGGCTTTAGAGCTTTATAGCCTAACAGAAGAGGAAAATGAAATAATATGAATTGTGGCTTGGTGATGTTTTCTGGTTTTGTTTTGCCTGTAAAATTTATATAGACCTTTTAAAAATGTCCATTGTTAGAGCATTCACTTATACTCTCAACCCTTAGGAGGCTGAGGTAGAAAGATGAAGATCACTAGTTTGAAGCCAATCTTGGCTAAATAGCAAATTCAAGGCTGGCCTGGGCTACACAAAGAGAACCTATCTCCAGGAAAAAAAAAAGTTCAGTGTTAGAAAGAGTCAAATATGAAGCATATAATGAAGGCTTAATTTTTAAATTTTTTATTTTACCAAAAGACACTTTGCCATTAAGCCCTTTTAATGTATCCACCCTTCAGACACTTACCCGTCATCTTCGCCTTTTTCTGAAGCAGCTCTAGAAGTCTTTCATGTCTGGTTTTGCTGTTGTTGCTGCCTCAGAGTTCTGAGTCAATTCAAAACATTTACCTTTTATAGTCATTTTGGCTTTGAAGATGAGCCAGAGGTTGATAGGGCCAGATCCAGTGAATAAAGTGGCTAAGGACACACTATAGTGGTTTCTTAGTCTGCCCTTCCACTGGATGTCACTAAGGAACAGCATTGAGCATAAAGACGCTCAGGAAAGAGAACTTTGGAAACTGCTCCAGAAAGTCTTAACAACAGAAAGAGTCCAGAGCAATAGAGAATGTTTTGAGGAAGATTAATGTCAAAGTAACTTTTACTGTAATAAGTTTTTAAAGTTTAAACATTTGCTGTATATTTTGATCTTTTTATATACTTTTAGTATGATAAAGAGAATTTTATATCCTAAAGAAAGAAATAATGTGTGGAAAATCTTTTCTCTTTGTGCTATTTATGATAATTAAAAGTGACCCAAATATTAAGCATTATGGGACTGGTTAAATGATTGATCACATTTCCCCATGTCATGAGATACTTTTCAGCCATTGAAGTAATGTTGTAAAAAGAAAAACACTGAGCTGGGCATTGTGGCACACACCTGTAATCTCAGTACTTAGGAAGCTGAGGCACGATGATTGCCATGAATTCAAGGCCAGCCTAGGATACATAGTGAGCTCAATATCAGTCTGGAATACAAGGTGAGACCTTAACCTTGCTTTAAAAAAACAAACAAACAAAAAAAACCTGGTATCTTGTCTCCTTTATGCTTTGGTATCTTCATCTGTAAGGTGAAGGTGGTTGTTGGTCATTAAACCTGCCTCAACGTGGCAAGCACCCAGTTAGCTGATGCATGTAAAGTGCTTAGAAGAGTGCCTAAAAACAGCTGGATTCAACTATTACCTGTAGTTGTTACTGTCAGATAGATGCGTAAAGCTAGGGAATAAGAAAAGTGTTGTAAGCCCTCATTGGCTCATATACCCACAAAGCTTTCCCTGTCTGGTCTCTGTGAGTTAGGTAAACTTATTGCTCCTTAGACAGATGAGGAAACTAAAATTCAGAGAGGTTACATATTGAAGGAGTAGAGTCAATCATTAGAAGCATTTCTAGAAGTTAGGACCAGATTAATACTGAAAGTTGCCTTTCCAGGAGATAAACAAGACAGGAACCGGGCCGACAAAGCCACCCTACTCTCTAGGACCAAAGGACAATATTTTAAAGTAAAGGGTTGGGTGGGTGGTCAGTGTGACGTTAGAAAGCTGTGCTTTGAAAAACCCAACTGTTTTGAATGCTGATTGTGTATTCTGGAAATATTTTGCTTTATCCCTCTGTATCTACTAAAATATTTCTGAATTTGTCCATCACTTGTGCTTTTAGGACATGTAAATAGACAAGAAGGGTCTTTGGTCACCTGCCGAAACTTCCTGGGAAAAAGATCTGTTAGATACCAAATATTCTCACTTCAAATTCCAGGAGCCCAAAAGAAAAAGAGAAACGGAAGAAAAGACTTTCCCCCGAGGATTCTATAGTGTTTTGTGTTTGAAACTTTGAGCAGTGCTTGCTAGAGTATGGCCTTTCACTTACTCATCTGTCCATTATGACTCATCACCTAGAGTGTTGAATAAGTGAAATTTTAGCTATGTTTGTATTTGTATATCACCCTAAAATATGGTCATATGAAGGAAGTGTAGATTTTGGAGTCACACAACTTGAGGTAAACTCTGAGTTTTGTCTTGTAGTAGCTTTGTAATCTGGAAAAAGCTAACTTCTCTGGGCTTCATCTAAAATGGGAACAAACAAAACCTTTCTTGAATTAGTGTGCTAATGAAATGGAGACAGTAAAACCCTGGCACTCAGGGTTCTTCTACCTGTTGAATTGTGGGTTGGGGATGAACATTTGTCCATCTTTTATGTACTTTGATACTCTGTCTACTGCGGCAGTTTGCTTACAGTAGGCGTCCTGTAAATGCTGACTGAACAACACATGGTATTCACACATAGGATCTGAACAATGAGCAAACAAATCTTCAAATGTCTTAATGTTTTTAATCTGTCCTGTTATGGAGAAAAAAACTGCCATTTGCAGATGCCTAAGTCATCGGGTCAAGAGCTGAGGCAGGCCACTGGGAGATGAGGCTCTCATCCTTCTACTTTTGAAGCCTTGCTTAGGCTGCAGCCACTCATGGCACCTTGGAACAGATCCTGGTGGGGGTTCTGGATCCTTTCCTTTGACCTATCCAAATAGTGAGGACTGCTTCACTGCTTTGCAGAGGACTCAGATGCAGGTCAGAGCTCTAACTGAGCAAACAGGGAATCAAGGGGTGGGGGGCGTGTAGAAATTACTTAATTAAGAAACACTAAGAATCACAATGGTGTCACCACCATTCCTTTTATAAGGTTTTGGTTTTTAGCCTCATTATCACTTGCTGCTCTCTGATAGTTTTCCTCTCAAATGCCCCTTTTCTCTCAAATGACTGTTTCCTCAGTCCTGTTTCTTCTAAAATTTAAGCCAGTTTCTTTGGATAACATTCACCAACTTTCCTTTGTCTAGTATTTTCAACTAAATTTCTTATTCTCGTTGTACTTGTAGAATTGGAAGCTTAGAAATGTTTCTCAGTGATTCACTAATATAGAGTATTTTGGAGTGTATAATGATAAAAAACACATGAATATGTCAGAAGATGGAAAAATTAGATGAGACCCAAAATAACCCAAAAATGTAAAAAAAAAAAAAAATTACTAAGAGGGAAAAGAATAGTATATGTAAAGGAGGAGAACCCTGACCAACTCTGGAAAGGCCAGGACAGAACTTGGCCGTGGGAGATCTGAAGGAAGCCAGCAGGGCTATAGCTGTAGCTCAGTGGTTAATGAGAGCATCTGCCTAGGAAGTGCAAGGCCCCTGGTTAGAATCCCCAGGACTGCACAATAGCGAGGCAGTCTTATGCACACTTGTAATCCCAGCATGAGGAAGGACTAGCTTGAGTTCGAGGCCAGTATGTAGTGAGTTCTGGATCAGCCTGGACAACAGAGCAAGATAGCAAGACCCTGTCTCAAAAAAGAAGAAGAAGAAGAAGAAGAAGAAGAAGAAGAAGAAGAAGAAGAAGAAGAAGAAGAAGAAGGAAGAAGAAGCAGCAGCAGTAGCAGCAGCAGCAGCAGCAGCAGCTAGCTATGAATATAGGCAGTGACTAAGAGACCAGAGGCCAAGTCTATCTATGCTGCAGCTCGTATGTGAGAAGGCCCAGGAACTAGAATCCACTGAAGAATTTTAAGCAGAATGAGATGACTGGATTTACATTTTTAAATATAACTCTAGAAAGTAAGAAGAATGACGAGGAGGTCAAGGGTGAGAGCAGGGATGCAACCCAAGGCAACTTTAGGATCATGATTTTGGTGACCTCAAAGTATGCTTCCATCATGTCAGGAGGATTACTAAAATACTGGCATATAAATTTTTATCAGTAATGAATTGTTTTCATAATTCATGATGACCATCACAGACTTCTCATCCATCTAGATTCATGGATGTCTAAAATTTTGGCTTGTCTGGGCCATGTTTAAGTGAAGAGCAATTGTTTTGAGCCACATATAAAATACAAAAGTTAATGTATATGGACCACATTGAATGAAAAAGAATTGCTGAGCTACATGTAAAATATACAAGTAATGTATATAAATAACAAAACTTCTTAAAATATTTTAATTATAACTTTAAAAAATGCAGGTAGCCCATGGGCTATGGGCTGAACATGCCTAAGGTTATAACCATAACATTTCCTATTTTAGAAATTTTGTAAACATTTCAAAAACATTGTATTTTAGAAAATTTAAACTTACAAGAACACAATAAACTAACTGGATTCAGTAAATATTAAGTTTACTGATATTTACTTCATCTGTTCCTTTTTTTGGTCCCAAATATTCCATAATTTTATCCTTTCATTTACTCAAGTATTCGTCTGTAAAATGTGATCATTTTCCTACGTACCACAATGGATTGATAATACCTACAACTAGTTTCATAATCAAATGTTCTTGTCTTTTTTTTTTTTTTTTGAGACAGGTTCTTGCTTTGTAGCCCAGGCTGACCTTAGATTCAGCAGTCTTCCTGCCTCAACCTCCTGAGTGCTGGGATTACAAGTGTTCGCCACCACTCTCAGCTTTGTGGGGGAGAATGAACTCAGGGTGTTGTACTTGCTAGGCAAGCGCTTTAACCTCTGTGACAGTCTTCCAGCCCCACAAATGTTCTTGTCTTTGAAATGTCTTCATAGTTGGCTTTTCCAACCAGAATCAAAATAAAGTTCACATAATACATTTCATTGTTGAATTTTTTTTGTTTGTTTGCTTTCTGAGGCAAGATCTCTCTCTCTGTAGTCTAGGCTGACCTTGAATTCACTACATAGCCCATGCTGGCCTCAAATTCAGGCAATCTTCCTGCCTCAGCCTCCTGAGTGCTGGGATCACAGGTGTGCACCACCTCGCCTAGTTTATGTGGTGCGGAGGTATGGAGTCCAGGGCCTTGCCCTTGCTAGACAAGCACCTTAATCAGAGCTTCATCCCCAGCCTCATTGTTGAATTTTTTACTTGTCTTTTAATTGAGGGTATTGCCTTCCTCCCTCCCTCCATTCCTTCCTTTCTTTTTCTTTGATCTTACTTTTTAAAAAAATACATCTTGACTCATAGACACTGAATTGTCATGTAAATGTCTGAGCACTCCATAATATGAACTCTTGATTTTTAGAAAATCTGTAAATATGGGGTCTGAGGCTTAGCTGAAAGTTCCAGTAAGTCACACTCTCTTTGGAATGTTCTTTGAAGTGTCTGGTATGCAATACAGCCCAGTGAACTATAAAACTCACACTTGGCACATGTATACAAGTTGTATAGTAAGAATGTGCTTTATGTTTTAATTTTATCACCCAGTCTTAGGTTCTTGACCTGCTGATTCACTGTGATTTGTCAGCTGTTATGAACTGAATCTGAAAATAATACACAATTTATAAGCTGTTTTTAAAAACAGCATAGTCTTCAGCTTGCTAACCTTAGCCTTCTGTACTTCAGAAATTAGAAAACTAAACATAGTGAAATTGGAGGTAGCATTAGTAAAAACTACTTTAAAAATATCGAAAAGAAGTGCTGACTAAACAATGCATATTTTCCTTACCTCAAAGTCTTCCTTCCCCAAGGACAGCCTGCTTTGCTTTAATTAGCTTCTGTTGCCAGTTGAGCAAGGTCTTATTTTCTGCAGTAACTAGAATTAGATGACTAGATTGTTGTTGGGTTTTTGAGTGGAGGCAGTGGTGGTAGGAAAGCTTTGTTACTTTAACATCCCATGGTACAATTAATATTACAAAATTATAAGTATTGCAAATATTAAGATATTCATGTAATGTTAGTAATTTTGAATTTACTGGTTTAATGATTCAAAGTAGGAATGTCATTCTAAATTAAGAATTTAAGCATTTCTTTCATAAAAATTACATGTTTGTATAACACTCATTATTTATCTTCCATTAAATTGTGGTCCCATGTTCTGGACTTAATCCTGGCTTCCACTACTAGCTATATGACATGAGAGAAATTACTTAAATTTTGAGCCACAGTTTCCTTGTGTACACATAGAGACTTAGGGATAGTAAATGAGACAGTGGGTTTAAGGTATAGCTTAGGTAATTCTGTGCACGTCTATTCAAACAAGTTCTAAACAAGGAAGCACTTTATAGAGACACATATTGCTTATTTTGTGATGAAAGAGACAGAGAATTGGGAATCAGAATCCTTGAATCCTCTTTCAGCTTGGCACTATGGCTTCAGCTACCTCCTTTTGATCACTTCAATGATAAGCATGTGGAGGACCAGGTTGATCAAGCACAAATCAGGCCAAAAGTAGAGCTGGAACCTTGAGGTAGTCTGGGATGAATTGAATACTGGATGAACTTCTTCACAGATAATTAATCACTCCCACAATGAGTTTCTGATAGCTGCTCTTCAGATTCATCATATCCTATTATATGTATGTAAATGTATAACTTTCAATAAAATATAAATATTTCTAGAGCAGGAATATTTATAAAGGTATGGGTGAAAACAATTCTGAAACTTTCTACACAATATATATTTATGGAGATCTTATAAATACTATAAATACACAGGTAATAACACTAATGCAACAGGAGCTGCATCTTATTTAACTTCTTGAGCTTAGTGTAGAGCTTTTAATATAATCACAAACTTGGTAAATGTTAGTTTAATTGAATAGGCACTGAGTGGCCAGAACATGTTACTGTCTCCTTGCCATACAGTCATAATGGAATAAAGAGTGAAGCTGAGTGGATGGTCATCCACTGATTTACCAAATATTGGCTGAAAGAATTCCTTTATGTCAGGCACTATGACTGATGTTATGTATGTGTGAGGTCTCCCTAAGTATACATTAGATAGAAAGTTTTTAAGAATTCTGTTTGTTCCTATACCTTTACAAATATTCTTGGCTTTTCTTGCTCACTAATTTTCTTTTCTCCTATTTGTCTTAATTTATATCTTCTAAAACTTGTTCTTCTCTGAAGACTTCATTACCAGAATGTGTAGTAGTATTTGTGGTTACATGGGACACTTGATCAGATTAATGTTGTAGTTGTCATAGTAATAATAATAATAGCATCTCTCAAATACTGAGTGCTTACCAAGTGATAATCACATTATATGCTCAGTATCATTTAATTCTTGTTAAAATCCAATAAGATATCCTCATTTTAAAAATGCAGATTTATCATTTTGCCCAAACAGCACACAGTTAACAAAATCCAAAGCCCATGTTCTTAATAACTATATTTCCTAGCCTTCATATAATGTAAATTTGACTATTTGGGGGAAATAAAATTCTTTATTGCATTTAGAAAAAAATATCCATATGAATTTATGTATTTATGTTACTTTTTCACTGAAATATAGCATTTTTACTTTTTATTTTGCAATATTAGGGATTAACCCTGGGACCTTCACTCTGAGCTACATACTCAACCCTTTCAGTTTTTGAATTAAAGTCTTAGTTGCTAAAGTGCTTAGGAGGGGCTCACACTTGTGACGCTTTTGCCTCAGCCTCTCAGTGCTAAGATTACACTATGCCCAGTTAACATTTGTGTATCTTTATAGGGCCCCTTATGGTAACTCAATACATACATACAATGTGTAATAAATCAGGGTAGTAAGAATTCTATCTCTTCATTACCATACCAATTTGCTAAGATAGCTGAATAAAAAAGATATTTTATCAAGAATTTATAAGGAACCTTGCTTTTCTTACCTCCAGGGGGCACTGTTCCCCCTTTGATATTTTGGCTCAAGTAATTGACTCCTAATTCCCTGGGTACTGATAAAACCAGGAAAAATATTTCAAAACTTTACGAAGTGCTTCTGACAAATAGATGACAAATAAGTGTGGGGAATATACAACTAGATAATATTTTATTACAGGTAAGCACTACTATGCCTAGATGTACATTTTCCCCCCTATAACTGAATGCAATGTAGGGATTTCAGCATGTGACTTTGTAAAAAAGATTCCTCTGTACCTTGTTTCCCTCTGTGTGTATGAAGCAGAAGCCTCATTTTCTTACCCTGTACAATGTCCTCAAACAAGCTAAATTCCTTAAAAACTAGCCTGAGACTAGCCAGAAGCCCTCAGCTGAGTCTGTTATAGAGGGCTGCTCAGTGCCAAACTTTCAGCCTCCAAAACTGAGAGGTGAAGAAATGTCTTTTCTATATTCATTACCCGCCATCATGTATTTTGTTATAGCAACACAAAAAGGACAGGACAAGATTAATCCACTGAATGCAGCACCCCATGATCTAATCACCCTCCAGACACATGAGATTTGGGGGGACATTTTAAATTTAAGCCGTAGCATACTGCATACTACTAACAAATTACTTCAAAACTAACATTTACATTTTGTCAGTTTCTGTGGCTCAAGAGTCTGGATGCAGTTTACCTGGGTGCCTCTTACTCAGAGTTTTTCACAAGACTGCATGTATAAATGCTTAACTACAACCATTGTCACCTTAGGGCTCTAGGTGAACTCCTTCCAAGCTCATTCACATGGTTGTTGGTAAGCTGCAGATTCCTGCTGGTTGTTCCCAGAGTTCCAGAGCAGGGCCATTTCTGTTCCTTGCCAAGGATGTCTTTCCATAGAATAGCTTACCACAGAGCACATGAGAACATTTGCAAGACAGAAACCACAGTCTTTTTATAATCTCATCTCTAAATACTCTTGTGTTGTGTTCAGATTCTGTGGAAGTGAAAGAATAAATTTAGCCCACAGACGACTGGAGGGATTACACAAAGGAGTGAATAGCTGGAGACATGTTAGAAACTTTCTACAGCACCACTCTCCACTTCACCCACTTCTCATTGTTGTGTTTATTATAAGCCATCTTTGTGTTGTTGTTGTTTGTTTTTCCTAAAGATTGATCCAGGGCCTCCTGCATAGTATGCACATATTCTACCTCTGAGTTACACCCCTATCCCTAATTAAAAGCAATTTTTTTCATACTGGGCAATGAACCCAGAGCCTTCATATTGAGGTACATCCTCAGCATTTTTAAATTTTTTATTTTGAGGTAGGTTCACACTAAATGGCTAAACTGCTCAGGCTAGGCTCAAACTTGTGATTCTTCTGCCTTAACCTCCCAGAATGCCGGGATTACCGATTGTATGCCACTATGCCCAGCCGGTGAGCGATCTTGATGAATGAATTGGTTTTTCCCTCCAGGATGAATAATGGGCTAAGCACTACAAAAACGGTTGATTCTCGAAGCTCAGTATTTCCCATCTGCAATGTAAACCCACTGTCTGGGTGCCATCATGTCACCCATGTAGAACTTTAGGGTAAGAAGAAATGACTCAAACATGTGTTTTTGTTTTCTGTGCTATGAATAATTTTTCTGACATGAATGCCTCATGTTGAAACCAATTGAAAACCTACATAGATCCTTCTAAGTTTACTTGATTTTGGTCACTTATTTTTAGTGACTGTAAAAATCACTAATTTTGGAGGCCACACCTAAGTAGTATGTTATTAGCCCACCACTAGCTTTGCTGCTGATAACAGACTCTGAAGCGTGGGTAGTGATGATAATGTTTACCTATGTTGCTTTTCAGGGGCTCAAAGACCATTTTCATTTAAACCCATTTGGGCCTACACAAATGTCTGGTGGCCTTTTGACAGGAAGCAAAACTTCCACCCTCAGAGTATTATAGTGCTGCCATTTTCTGAGCATGTGTCCCATGAAAAGCCATGAAGCTTGATTATGCATGTACAAATCACTGATTATTCAACCATCTTTCCCCAAGCCCTAAACTATGCTGCTTCTTTATTCCATTTATAACCCGAAACCCTGTTCTTGGGAAGGCGTATTTGTGACTTTGGTTTGCTTCTTCAGGCTCAGCTGCCTTGAGAATAAGCTCTCACTGAGTTTGTCATCTTAGTGGTTGTCATGTTCTGCAGTTGCAAAAATAGACCTGGTTCAGTAACAGTGTCTTGTAGCAACCATGAAACACTTACTGGCTAACTTGTTGGCTCATAAGTATGATAGAATAAAATCACAGATGTGACAGTTTGACCTCAACAGGATGACCTCATCAGAATTGTGTACAGCTCTGTGAGATCAGCATTCACACAAAAGATCCATATATACATTATTGATTTTATTTAACAAACATTTATATGCCAGTGAATTTATGGATATATAAACTCATTTAATCATAAGGTAGATGTTATGAATTAGATTAAAAATTTCCCAAAGACTTTTCTGTTCAGAGGAGAGGCTTTTGAATGGTCATCATATCATGGGGACACTAACCTCCTTATTAATCCGTTGATGAGTTTGTAGTTGAGTGTATTGTTATGAGTTCCTGTTTGGAAAAAGTAGGTCACTGAGGTGTGACCTGGAAGGATATAGCCCATTCTTCTCTGGCACTTGTTTTTTCTGTACTTCCTTGATGCTATGAAGTGAGCAGCTTTGCTGCACTATGCTCTTTAATCATGATGTTTCTGCCTTTGAGCCAGCTGACTATGGACTGAATTCTCTGAAACTGTGGGCCAAAAATAAACAGTTCCTCTTCACAGTGTGGATGTCAGATTATTTTGGTTAGAGCAATGAAAAGAAGTTAAAACAGTAGGTACTACTTAAATTCCTAATTTATAGATAGGGAAGAAAAGATACAAAAATGTTGGGTAACTTGCCCAAAGTCACGTCCTTCTTTCATGTCAGATTCCTTCTACTGGAACAGAAACAAATACCAACAGCCCACACTCCTTTGATCTGTTATACTGTGGGCTGGGAGTGGGTAGGACTGAGGAAGCTGGGGATATGATGAGAGTTAATCCGTCATTGCGATCGTTGTTTTTGAGCTTTTTATTCTAAGTGTCGTTATGTTACAATTTTTGTTGTCTTACTGTGTTTTTAAAGAAAAACTCTTCTGGTCATATTGATAAGTGTTTTAATTGGATAGGGTATATTTGCCATTATTATATCATGATTAGGACTACATTGGCCTCAATATTTAGACTGTGCATGCAAAAATGATCTCCAGCGTGGATTTGCTCCAGTCTTCAGGTCGATGCTCTTGCCTTTGGGCACTGATCTGTGGTGCAGACTCACACCAGCTGCCCTGCAGTGAGTACGAGACCTTCGGCCTCAGGCTGGTGTTCTTCAGCTACGTATCTGAGCAGATACTACATTCTCCAGCTTTTGCATATGCAGGCAGCCACTCTAGACTCCCTCTTTCTTTAGGTTCTGTTAGCTAACCTAATCTTTTCATGTGTATGGGGAGTGCATGCATGTGTGTATATGTAAAGGAAAAGTAAATTATCTGATTTGCTGCTCTTTGTGTATAATTGATCTAAGTGATATTATTGCCCCTTTCTGCATGTCCACACCCATTTTGCCCCTCTCTTTTTAAACCCAGCAGTAGGGACTTCCCTCATTTTCTTTTTAACCTAGTATTGGAGGTCAAAACATTCTTAGTTTTTTTATGTTATTTTGAGACAGAACCTTGCCTAGTTACCCATGCAGGACGTGAACTTGCAGTCTTCCTGCCTCAGCATCTGTCAGTGCCTGGCTTCTTTCACTCTCTGACCTTCTGTTTCTTTATGTGTAAAATAGGGATAATGTTGGATTAAAGACAATAATGTACATAAGGCTGAAGAGAAGCAGGCTACTTAGTGAGAGTAGCTGGTCTCCTATGATAAGCCCTGTCCTTATCTTTCAGTGAGACAGCAGGGCCATTCCTGTTAGGCTGTGGGACCACCAGCTCATAGCTAACTTGTATGTTACTATCAAGTGTCTAGATTGAAATAAAGAATGAGAAGAAACTGGATGCTGCTTGTTTATTTACTGTCTATCATCACAAGGATTAAGTTTTGGGTTTTGTTTTGTTTTGTGTTGCTGGGGATTAACCCTAGGATCTTGTGTATGCTAGGCAGGTGCTCCGTTACTGAGATATATTCTCAGTCCTGGGTTAGTCTATTTGGAAGGCAGTGGAACTTCTGTTACTCAGAGAATGATCTGACAACATGACAAATTCTTGGAATTTGCTGTGTAAACAAAACAAAAGTGAAAACTTTGTGAGTCAGTACATTTTCCAAAAAAAAAAAAAAAATTAAAGAGAATTGATTTTTTTTTTGCCTGCACTTGTCTGCAATCTTTTGAAGGGCTCCTGATATCTATTTATATATGTCATTCAACCCCAAGCCTCACACGTGATAGGCAGGTAAGCAGTGAGCCACACTTCCCGCCCTACCTCCATGCTTTCATATTTGATTTGTTTTCTATTTACTACTGGAACAACTTACCACAAGCTTAGAAGATTAAAACAATGCCAATTTAATTATGTAACAGTTTTGAAGATTATAAGTCTGACATGAGTGTCGCTAGACTAAAATCAAGGAATCAGCAGAGCTGCATTTTTTGGAGATTTAGAAGTAAGTTCATTTTGTTGCCTTTTCCAGCTTCTACAGGTTGCCTAAATTCCTTGACTTGTGGCTCTCTTCTCTACTTTCAGACACACCATTCTCTAGCCATTCCTCATTAGTCACATCTCTCTTTCCTTTCTTTTTTTCTGTTGTGGTGCAGGGGGTCAAATTCAAGGCCTGGCAGGTGCTAGGCAAGTGTTCTACCACTGAACTGTGCCTCCAGCTGTCATCTCTTTTTCTGACTCTTCCACCTTCCTCTTCACTTTTATAGGCCCTTGTTAAGTTGGACCCACTAGGGATACTCTCTTTATCTTAAGGTCCATTGATGAGCAAACTTAGTTCCATCCGCAACCTTAATTCTTTGCCATATAATGTAGCACATTCACAGGTTGTAGGGACCAAAATGTGGACAACTTGGGGAGGCATCAGCCTGGCCTTCATAACATGATATATTTATAAATATAATTTATTATATATCATAAAAAATTTAACTTGTACATTCTTTGTCTCAAGTAATCCTTACAACAACACTTTGAAGTAAGAGCTATTTTTACAATGACAACAGGCTAGTTAGAAGACATGTCTAGGTCCAGGGTTGGTAAGCAAGAGAGAGAGAGGTTTGGCCCAGGCCTATTTTTCTTTAATCATTAGGATATCCTAGAATTTGCTCAAAATGTATATGCATACGAAATGGAATCCTACTATATCATCAAGAAAGATAAATTTGAGGCATTTGTAGAAAAGTGAACACACCTTGAGACCATTATACTTAGCAAAGTGAGTCAGACACAGTAAGTTAAATATTCCATGATTTCTCTAATATGTGACAGCCAAATTACAAATAAGCAAAATAACAGAGAGATGGTACAACACAAGAAGGTAGGAAAGGGGATGGGGGAGAGAGGGTGGGAAGGAGAAGAAAAGTAATTAAAAATCTGTTCAGTTATTTTTATTTTTGAACAAAAAGATTATCATAGTAAAAATTAGATTAGGGGTAAGCCCAAGAAATATGCATTAGTAAAAATTAAATATATTACTTGAGTTAAAAACATTGCCTCAGTGTCCTGCTTATATGATATCACAGACTTTTTTTTTGAGACACGGTATCACTCTGTAGTTCAGGCTGGTCCTGAACTCACTATGTAGCCCAGGCTGGCCTAGAACTCATGGCAATCCTTCTGCCTCATTCTCCTGTGTGCTAGGATTATGGGCAAGTGCCATCATGCCCAGCTAGTATACTATGTTGGGTAATCGAACTCAGAGCCTCACACTTCCTGGGCAAGTTCTCTAATTACTGAGCTGTGCCCCCATCCCACCCCATAGGCTTTTGTTAACTGATTTTTACTTTCCATACTTTGCTCAGAGTTTCTGATTTTCTACCATTGATTGTTTTTTAAAAATTAACATAAGATTTCCTAAGACTATGAACTTCAACTTTTCTTATGAAGAATTTGAAAGCAAACAACACTCCCGGAAGTCATGTGGTCCAATGTCCTGCCTTCAATACCTTAGCTCACCACTTTTCATTGCTACTTAGAAGTATAGAATTTCACTTCAGGCATATGTGGATGTTTCATTTCATGATCTTGGTTTCTAACAGTGTGGTCCTCTACTTTTTTTTCAGATGATTGTTCTTCAGTGAAAATAAGTAACAGTAAAATATAATTTATTTCAAGTTGTGGATTAAAATAACAGTAATAAGATAAACCTAAGCAGTACCTGCAACTAAAGTGCACATAAATCTCTAAGACAGTGTAGGACTAGGCTTGAAGAAACACAGCACGCGGCAGGAGTGGAATGATAGAAATACGGCATACTGAGAAATACATTCAAGCGTGAAAGCTATCTACATAGCAGAATGGAAAATATTAAGGCAACTTTCTCATTTTTTTATATCAAGAACATACACATTCCCCTTAAAGTACATTGTGTCGTTGTATCTTGTGCCTTGCTTCTGTGTGTTTGTGTGTTCTGGGGATTGAACCAAGAACCTTCACTCTAAGCTATATTCCCAACCTTTTCAAAAGTTTGTGAAATTTCAAAAAAAGTCTCAGTGAGTCATTAAGTTGCCCACGTTAGACTTGAACTTCTTTTAATTTTTTGAAAATTTACATATTACATATCACCTCCCTTTCCCCTTCTCACCCTCTGACTTCACCTTTCCCTTTCCCTCTCCAAAGTCCATCTTCTTACTTTCTTCCATATCTCTTACTTTTTTTGTGGTTTGGTTTTCTCATATTAGAGAAACCATATGCAGAATTGACTTTGTGCTCCTCCTGCTGAGACTGCAGGTGTGTAGCAGCACTATGCCTGGCCTGGCCCTCTGTCTTAACATAGTATTTGGCAGAAGAAATTTTTGTTGAATAAGTAATATTTGCAATTTTCATAAAAACACCTTGCAGATACCCAGAAGAAAAAATAAGTCATAATTGTTTATTCAAGTTACAAAAAAAACTGAATGTTCAAATGACCAGTCTCAAATCCAAGTCCACAGCAGATCATGAGCTATTTAAAGGGCTGGGAGTGAAGTCAGAGAAAGAGGCAGAGAAACAAATGCTTCTTGGAGGTCAGTTGTGGGGAAAGTTCCTTATTATATGTTTCCTAAATGAGTTTAAGTACTGTTTGAGGGTGGTAGTTATACTTCGTTTCTACTTCTGTGAGTCTAGCACAGAATCAGGTACATACTAGGTACTCAACAAATAGTTCTTTGAGTGTTTCGGTTTTGTTTCAGACAGGGTTTTACTCTGTCATCTAGGTTGGTCCTGAACTTACTCTGTAGCCCAGGCTGGCCTTGAACTCAACAGCAGTCCTCCTACCTCGGCCTCCTGAGTGCTGGGATTACAGACATGCATCACCACACCCAGTTGTAGGGTGCTGGGGAATGGAATTCAGGGCCTTGCACTTGCTAGGCAAGCACTCTTAACTCCTGTGCTATTTCTCCAAACCAATAAATAGTTCTTGAATGAAGAAGGAAGAAGCAAAAGGCATTGCATTCTTTGATAACATTAACCCAAGGGATGGGGATGTAGAAATTAGTTAACAAAATGCTTTCTATCTCAAAAATGACTTAGTGATCTGTGTGGCAGTGTGTGCCTATCGTTCCAGCCCCTCCTGAGGCCAGCGTGGGAGGAGCAGGAAGGTGGCTTGAGCCTGTGAATTTAGAACACACTCACATATAAATCACATACAACATGAATTTGTCACTTCCTACACTAATATTTGTATGCATTGTAATATATATATGCCAAAATTCTAAATGTAAAATTTTAATACTTTAAAATAATTTAATGGTATTTTATTAATAGTATAAAAGTCTTTTTGTTGTCCCTTGATGCTTTATTACTTGGTACTTTATTACCTTTTTAAAATCTTGGTTGATCATTTTGTGGTACAGTGACTTGAACTCATTTTAAGTTTAGCTATTCTAGTACTTCATTTTAAGACCTGTCAAAGCTGAAAAAAGATGCTTCAAAAGACATTCTGATTAAAATGGAGAAAACACATTGTCATTGGTCTTATGTGTTATTAATAGTTAAAGTACTCTTTTCTTTTTTCAGCCTTACCACCGAGTTCTATGAAGCTTTTTGTTGAATTTTGGCTAGTTTTTCTACTAGCCTTTAGCAGTTCTTGCAAACAGAAAGCATTGCATTTTACCTTTTCAACAGATACATTTAACATGCCCTGAAATTCAGTATTTGCAAAATCTTTAAGCTGTATCCAAACTTTTAACGTATATAGAGTTTATATGGCTTTTGTACGTACACACACAGACACACATGCACACATTTTTAAATGAAAAAAATTACACAGAAATATTTCCAAGTATTTTCTAAATGTTCTCTCCAGACACATGTCTTCAAAACATGTGTATATTTAAAGGGAAAGCAGAAAGAGCTACTTTCTCACTCATTGATTAAACTTTACCTCAAAAGTAAGATACGAAGACAGGCTTGGTGGTATTTGCCTATAATCCCAGCACTGTGGGCAGTGGAGACAGGAAGCCCACAAGTGCAAGCCTCAGCCAGACTGGGCAATGTGGTGACTTAGAATCTGGCTTATAAAAAGAAAAAAAAAAAAAAAACAAACAAACTGAAGATGCAGCTCAATATGAAGGTTGTGGGTCCAGTCCTCAATATTGCAAAAAAGGGGGGTAGGGGGGCTGGAGGAATGGCTCGGTGGTTAAAGCACTTGCCTTGCATGCACTAAATCAAGCACTAAGTACCTAGCACCACATAAGCCGGGCATGGTGGCACACACCTATAATCCCAGCACTCGGGAGATTGAGGCAGGAGGATTGTTGTGAGTCCAAGGCCAACCTGGGTTCCATATTGGAAAAAGAAAAAAAGAAAAACAAAGTAAATCGTGAGCTGGGTAGAGTGTCAAATGCTTGTAATTCCAGCTACTCAAGAGGCTGAGGCAAGGAAGATCGTAAGTTTGAGGCTTACCTGGAAAACCTAGTGAGACTCTGTCCCAAAATGAAAGGTTTGGGGTTGTAGCTTAGTACTAAAGCACAGGGTTCTGACTCAATCTCCAGAAACAAATAAATTAATAAATTGTGTGTGTGTGTGTGTGTGTGTGTGTGTGTGTGTGTGTGTGTGTGAGACAATAGTCAGTACCAAAGAAAAGGTAAAGAAATCTGGACAGAGATTGTTAGTGAAGAATGCATAGTTCATCTTGATAGTCAACAACTCTTTTAAGTAGTAACAGCCAGTGCTTATGTAATGTTTATTTTGGTGGTAGATATTATACTAAAATATTTATATATATAGTCATCTCTTGGTATCCATGGAGGATTAGTTCCAGAACCCCTGTGGATACCAAGATCTGCAGATGCTCAAGTCTTTTATATAAAATGGCCTAACATTTGCACATAATCTGTTCACATTCTCTTATAGTTGAAATCATCTATAGGTTTTTATAATCCTGAAAACAACGTAAGAAATATGCAAATACTTGTTATACTATATTGTTTAAGGAATAATCAATGACAAGAAAAAAGTGTATACATATTCAGCACAGACATGATTATGTTTTTAAACATGCAGTTGGTTGATCTATATATGTGAAACCTGAGAATGTAGAGAGCTGAATGTATATCTCACATCATCCTTAGAACAACCCAGATTAGTAGATCCTACTATTATCTCCACTTTCCAGTTGAAACTGAACCCAGAAGTAACTTTCTCAGGATAACAATAGCTAGTGATGGCAGAAGTACTGGTACAGCCCAAGCAGAATGTGTCCAGGATTACCCACAAATATCTTGAATACTCTGCTAGAAGACAAACCATTTTCACAAATTACTCCTCATTTCAGTATACATATTTTCACAAATCACTTTTCACCTCAGTAGATATTTTATATATTCCTTTTGAAAGGATCATGACCTCCTACTCACATAAAACTGCAATAGGCTAAGGGTAGTGAGGGTATCTGTTGTGCTTTGGATCTCGAATGCTTCAAAGGCTTCCTGTATTTGGATGTTGTGGAATACCTTTGGATTTCATGTGCTGTTAAGAGGTGGCACCTGGTCAGGAAGAGTGGATTACAGATGTTTGATGGAGGACAGGCATGGGACCTGGAAGGACATAAACTCCTATCCCCGCTTCCTCTGGGGACCCCTAATTCTTCCTCTTGTGATGCTGTACTCTGCCAGGCCTTTCCTGCCATTGCCAGCTGCCCATGAGTGGACTGAGATCTCCTGAAACTGTGAGCTAAAATAAATCTTTCCTCCCTTCAGTTGTGGATACTGGGTAATGTGTCCCAACGATGAATACTTAACTAAGACAGTACCCTTGTCACCCAAACCCTGCAAGTTGGGAAGAGCCATCCTTCCTAGGTTGCTTTGCCCAGCACAAATTTGATTGTGCTGACTACAAAGGGCTGACTGCAGAAAACGAGTTCACCATTGTCAATGTGCGTGTCAAATAAGGAAGCTTAATTTCTTTCTCTAGATGAAACAATTATCATTGTAATTATTTTTTCTGAATGATAGTAGATTGTCTTGAGCACCTGCAGAATGTATATCCTCCATTCTTGATGTTGCTTGCCTCAGCAAATATGAAGAAAATAAAAATCACCCAGGAGGAATAAGTTTCAGTAAAATAGATGCAAAAGAATTCATTAATCGGGATGAAGGAATACCACAGAGGTTAAAAGTACTCATCTAGCAAGCTCAAGTCAGAATTCACTTCCCAGAACCAAAGAAACAGGGCATGGTAGCACACACCTGTAAGTCCAGCAGTTGGGAGGCTGAGACGGGAGGGTTGCCATGAGTTTGAGTCCAGCCTGCACTACGCAGTGAGATTGGAGCCAGGATGGACTACAGAGCAAGACCCTGTCTCAAAAAATTTTATTAATCAAAATGATTCCTTAAATATAATTTGAGAAAGGAGTTGAGTTTTGATCTGATAATGATGAAATGTAATTTCAGATGTAAAATTAATATGAGATTGCATTTTAAAAGTGTGAATTGGAGCTTTGAGAGAATGCTCTCGTTATGTTATGGAGCTATGTAATCCCTTATACAGTTCCACATCTCATACTGGGAATCTCATCTAAAATCTAAACAGGACCATGGAGAATTTGGGGGAAAAGTTAAATGTGAGTCATAGACATTTTTTAAAATGTGAGAAAAAGTTCAAAGTGCTGAATTTGTTTATTCTAGAAAACCCAGGAGAATTTAAGAATCTTTCATGATATGAAGAATTATAATCCCTTAAAGCCTGTTAAATCTTTCACACATCCGGTTGAGCCAGAAAGACTTCTCGAAGATTAGCTGAGGAAATAACAGCCACGCGACACACTTCTTCACGCCAGAGGCTGCTAAGCTCTTGCTTTTGAAATGGGCACAATCATTAATTGCATATAATTGACAGTAACTGAGTCACCAAATGAACAGTATTTAGAAAAGCTGTTACTCTGTACAGATAAGCAACTAAAGTAATAGTTATCTTCAGAATTTAACTAGCAGGTTTGAGCTCAAAGGCCTAATATGATTCTCTGAACATAGAAACTGCTGACAGGACTTATGTAAATAAGTTATTGTCAACTATTAACCGGCATAATTCATGTAGAAAGACTATCCAACAAGATGGGGAAGGAGAAAAACTCAGTGATTTTTATTTTGTCCCTGATACTCAGAATAGATTATAAGATAATGAAATTTCCCAGATAAGAAGTATAATAATTTTTACTTTAGATAACCATAAATCTTAGCAAAATTTAAAGTAATTTCTTGCTACTTTTTTAAATCAAAAAGTTGATGCTAGTAGCTAAGGGTTCTGATCTTCTAACATTCCCTTTCGGTTTTTCTCATGAACCTGATACAGACAGTGAGAAAGTCTTGTGATCCCCAAGCCTTATATTTCATTCTAATGGTCCTGCTTGAAATGCAGTTTTCCTTTTAGTATAAAACACTTGAACGTTTCAGTTCAAGTCTTAAGTTTGAACATTCCTAATTTGACCCTGGATATGATGAATTTCAGGCCTCCCATCAGCATGCCCAACACACCAAATGAGCATGTACCCGATCAAAGAAGCAAGAATGCTAACATTCTCAATTTAAGTTCCATTAGTATCTGGGTTTTTCTGATTATATTTTGTGTTGTTTTGTAGGTTTTTGTTTGTTTTGCTGAGGCAGAGTCTCCATATATAGACCAGACTGACCTTGAACTTACTATGTAGACCAAGCTGGCCTTGAACCCACAGTCCTCATGCTTCAGTCTCCTAAATACTGAGATTACAGGCATGTGCCACCGTTGTTTTGCTTAGAGAGTTCAATAATTAACCTTTTTTGAAGCAGGGTCTTGCTCTATAGTCCAAGCTGGTCCTGAAATTACTACATAGCCCAGGCTGGCCTTGAACATATAGTGATCCTTCTGCCTTAGCCTTCTGAGTGCTGGGATTACAGGTGTGTGCCACCATGCCTGGCTTATGTGGTGCTGAGGAGTTGAACACAGGGCCTTGTGCTTGATAAGCAAGCGCTTTAGCCACTAAGCTGTTCTTCTAGCCCCAATAATTAGTCATTTTTGTTTCTCTGTATTCTTATTTTTCAGCAGGATTTGTTTTTAATTATATTCATGTCTTAAATTACTTTCTCCATCAAAATGATTTTCTTTTATTCCAGGTTGTGGGAGGTTGTCATTGATCTATCAACTGATAAACACACTGAAAATATAGGCATAATTCATGATGTCTGATGCACTAAGTAGGTGAATCTGTAATAGGATGCAAGAAAAGATTCTATAAAAGCAAATAATATGATCCAGAAAAATCTTTGCCTTTGTAACCGTGTCATTGGTTATTATTATCTCCAGACCAGCATTTTATCTGCTATTTTATGATTTTTTTTTTTTTATTGTGGAACCAGGGATTGAGCCACATCCTTGGCCCTTATCTGCTATTTTTAAAAAGAGTTCCAATGAATTCTGGCCCTCATTTCCTTAAGCAGGTAACTTACAGAAAAAGAAAAGTTATTCAAATCCTGTGACTGTCATTTATTTAGTTTTTCCCCGTTTACTTTTGTATTGCTATGTCCCCTACTTCTAAGGTTATATTAAATGAATTACAAATAATTGATAATTTTATTATGATAGAAAAATAATAATGCTTCCATATTAGGCATCATTTTAGAGAAAAGATTTTCCCCTTTGAATAGTGAAGGGTGAAAACCAAATATCCATCTTATTGGAGTATAGTATTTAAAATGATACAATAATACTTACATTATTGTCAGTCTAATTGTCCAAAATCCTGAAAACATATCTTGATACTTCTCTTACGATTTTTTTCTTGTTAGTTTTATAGACTTTTTATATATAAAAAAGAAGCTTCTAAAATTTGAACATTTTATATAACAAATAAAATTTATATGATATTGATATCTTAATATGTTTGAGAGCTAATGATAATGGTGATTATGTTAGCCTATTTCTTGCTACTACAACAGACTACCACAGTCTGGATATCTATAGTTGAAATTTATTTTGCTTTTAGTTCTGCAGGCTGGAGAGTTCAAGGACATGGCACTAGCCACTGGCAAGGTCCTTTGTGCTGTCACCCCATGGGGAAAGACAGAACAACAACAGAGGGCCACATTTATGTCAGTGACAAATCCTCTCTCTCGATAACTCATACTCTCCCTTGATAACAACATTCATCCACTCATTAATCCATCCATGAGGCGCAGCCATGACCTCATCACCTCTTCGTAGTCCTGCCCCTCAGCATTGGCTATTGCATGGTGGATCAGTTTTCAACACACATGAGGTCGAAAACACTTTCAAATCATGGCCCTCAGCTGATACTATATTCCAGGCATTTTACTAGGTTCATTTGACCTTCATAGCAATGTCATGAAATAAGCACTATTATTATCTCTGTTTGGAGAAGGAAGAACCACTATTATCCTCATGTCACGGATGAAGCCCAAAATAGAAATGATCTGCCCGAAATAGAAAGTGGAAAAGCAAGGGGTTAAAAGCTGGGTTTGTCAATTGCAAAATCCTGTTCTATAACCTCTATTTATAAAACCCATGAGCAATATATTTGTCTTATTTGAATGAAAAGAATCGTATTTTCAAACACAATATTGTCACCATGGCCTAACCAAAAACTTCTTCTATTTTAAAAATTTATTTACATGAATCCTTTTATAAAGGCATAAACATCTACATATTTAGATGATCATTCCAACAACTTTTATAGCTTAAACTTGAATTGAAAATAAAAATGAGGATATGATTTATATCTCTATAAATATGTGATTAAAGTGATCTTCAAAGTGTGTTATTAAAATTAATTTTAGGGTAGGAAGATGTAGCTCATTGGTAGAATGCTTGCCTTAGCATATACAAGGCCCTTCCTTGTTTGATCCCCAGCACCAAAAAAAAAAAGGAAAAAAAAAACCTTGATGGTTTGTGAATATATTTACCCCCTCTTAGTTTCTTCAGAAATCAAGCTATTAAATTGCAGCTGTTGGTTCATGAAGTCAAAATATCCAACCTCTTGTCAATTAAATGTAGTTCATCTTAAAATATTTGTAGGAGAGAGATTTGTGTGCATGTATTTGTATGTGTGTATTTGTGTTTTTCACAGCAGGAGGGCAAATTCATTCTGGGAATGTTCTGATTCTCTGCCACACTTTTTAAAAGTAAAATTGTGGTGATCATGACATAGAACTTCCTTTTGTCTAAAAATTTTGGCACTGTGAATATAGCTTTAGTTAAGAGAGATTCTGATGGCTTTTTTTGTTTTTGTTTTAGTACTACTGGGAGTCAAGCTCAGAGCCTTTAGTGAGCTACAGCCCTAGCCCATTTTTTAAAAAATTTATTTTAAGACAGTCTCACTAAGTTGATAAATTACCCAGGCTGGGCTCGAATTTGATCCTCCTGCCTCAGTCTTCCACAGTCCTGGGGGTACAGGCCTGTACCACCAGGCCCAGCTTCACTGTTTGGTTGATACAAGGGAAGACCTTCTCTGCTTCGGGTGGATTGTGTTGTGTATAGACCACAGTGAAACGTATAAAGGATCACTCCATTGGTTTGTATATATTCTTACTTCCATTTCCGAATGTCACTGAAAACCATCATTTAGAAAGTTTTGTAGGATTATTATTTTAAAGAGTGAAAAAGTATTTGGATTCTCTATCCATTTTCTTTAAGGAGAAAGCCGTATTGTGATTATGGACAGTAAAAAAGAACATTCATTTTACTTGTTTGTCTAAATCTTTGAATATCAAAGTATGAGGAAATATCCCCTGAATTTATAGAGAAGTGACATACCGATTCAGTTCCTCTAGCCACCTTTGGCAGTTTGTTCATAGATTTGTGGCATCTTTTCTGAAACCGTATGATCTGAGGTACAGATCGCTGCTTCAAAAATCTGAAGCATGTCATGCACATGGAAATCTTTAAATAACTGTTTGGACCTACCTATCCAAATCACAGTGGTGTTGTGGAACAAAAACCAAACACACACACCCCCAAAATCTCCCTCTGCTTCAGAATCGTACCCACTTTACTCCACGACTAATGAGTCCTGTGACTTTTACTTCTCCATTCGCCTTCTGTAGGTCTCTACCTGCTTTGAAGCGAAGGGATAAACAGATGGGTCTAAAGTGCATCTTCAGTTGTTAAGCAACAGCGAACAAAAAAGTCGTTAAGTGTGCCCTCAATTAACTTGAAGATTAAAGGAAATGAAATAAAAGGGAGATCTGAAAGGGTGCATCCAAAGGAAATTTCCCCATGCACAAGACCTGACAATTTGTGCAAGTTCTCTAATTACTCGGGCCAGAGCTCTGCAGATCTAAAGTAGAGAAACTGTTCTAGTAACGCTAAACGAAGCGCGGTCATCCTGCGAAAGTACTGGTATGCTGTCCTCCTGAATTATGTAAATGAACTTAGTTCAGTTGAGTTTCTAGTTCGCAAGTTCGCACGAAGCCACGCGCCGTGGGCTCCGTTCCCCGGGCGTCTGGTTTGCCGGGTGGGCCGCGTCCCCGTCCCTGCGCGGGGCAGGCTCACGGCCCCTCGTCCGTCCCGCGTCGGGCCCGCGCGGCTCCGGGCGCAGGGGCGGCGGTCACGCGGCGAGGCTCTCGGGCGGGCTAGCCCGCGTCGCCTGCCCTTTGCCCCCGCAAAACAGGAGGCCGGAGCGACGAGGCGGCCGGGCCCACGCAGCGTGCGCAGCCCGCGCCGGCCCGAGCGGCCCACGCCTGCGGACTCCGAGCGGCCGCGGGAGGAGCCGCCGCCGCCGCCGTGACGCGGCAGGGAGGAAGCGCCGCGCCCGCCGGCCAGCGCCGAGGAGGCAGCGCCAGGCGCCCGCGCCGCGCGGTAGGTGCGCGGCCGGGGGCGGGGGGTCGCGGAGGGCCGGGGCGGGGCGAGGGCTGCGCGGCCTGGCGGCGCCCGCAGCGCGGTCTCCCGGCTGCCGGCGCCCGCCCGGAGGCCTGCGAGTGCACGCGGGAGCGGGCAGCGCCGGCTCAGCCCCGCCGGGCTCCGGAGCTCGGCGCTCTTCGGCTCTGCGAGGGGCAGCGGGGCCGTTCTTGGCGGCGGCTCAGCGCCCGCAGGGACTCGGTAAAGGGCGCTCGGGACTCGCGCCGACCTCGCGGGCCCGCCGGCGCGGGGCGGGAAGGCGGCGGCGGCCCGCGGTGCGCGCTGGACCCCCGCTGCGGCCCGGGCAGGCGGCCCTGCTCCGCTCCCTCCCCGGGGCTCTGGCTCTGACAGCTTCCACAGTTGTAAGCGTTGCGATGCTCTAGAAGTGCTCTGAGATTTTTAGGTATTATTTTTAGTGATGGTAATTTGGAAACACAGAAATGAGTCATCTCTCGGAACTTGAACCTTGCATTTCACTTAAAATGTGCACGATTGTTTCCGAACCGTGTGTAGCATTTCAGTCCTGGGAAGGAGACTACGCGGAGGGCCCCGAGAATCCAGCATAAGCCCAGAGCGCCACAATTTGAGAATCTTTCCCAAGGTAAAAGATTGTTGTATCATTGGAGTCTCTCTCATTTCACTGGGCTCATTCACGTGGGAAGTGCCTTCTCCGTTTACCCAAAAGCTTAGCGCTTACCTTAAGTGCTTTATAAATATTAACTCAAATTACTAATTCAGAATATTAGATCATAGCGGCCGAACCACGGAAAGACGGCTCATCCTTTAGCTCCTGGAATATCACAGCGAAGAGCCGTAACGTTAGAGGAAGTTCTGGCGCACGTTGGGCTGGGTGTGCCTGCCCCCCCCCCCCCCTACTGTAAACAGACCTCCACCCTGCTTTTCCTAAGTGGAGGCGAGCTTGCAGTTCCTGGAATTCGACCTGTTGCCAGCAGGAGCCCAGGACGGAGGATCTTCTGCTCCCGGGTTACCAGTGCCCTCAGCTGTCTCCAGAGAGTGCAACTTCCCCCTTTCATTCAACTTCCGCTGTGAGGAGTCTAATTTTGTTTTTAAAAGGAGCTTTATTACTAATTTGCTTGACGATTCATATCACACAGTTGCGATTTCACAGACTGAAATATACCTTAAAATAGAACATTTTTGTTTGTACACATCCATGTAAGTTAGGTTTTGCAGTTTTACTGCCATTTGCCAGTTGGGGAGTGAACCTTGTAGGTGTCCATTTTGTGATTTGCAGATACATACAGGATACTTCTCCAGAACAAAATGCCCCCTTCAGAAGGAGCACTTTGGCCCTCGTGATCATATTGTTGGAGATCTGAAATAGTTAATAAAATAATATTGTTTTGTTATAACTGATGATGTATGTAAAGTCAAACGTGTAAATCAGTCACTTTTTCCCGGCCCTTCCTCCTGGTGACTCCCTTTACTGTATTTAAATTTTCAGGGCAGTAATTAGGTGAGACAATAATCCTTACTTAGTGGGATTCATTTGTAATAAGATGGACATTAGTGACGCTCATGAATTCAGTTTATCCAGCGACACTTAACGCTTCCTTACTACAGTGTCCAGACTTAAGTCATTTGGCTTTAAAGTGAACATGTGGAGATAATAGCCATTTTCATTCTCTTTCATACCCTTGAAGAAACCAAATGAGGAATGTTAATGTTGGCTTTAGTGCCTCTTGCACAGCTGGTGGGACCTGGGGCTTGGCTGACTAGGCAGTAGGTGTGTGGACAGAGCCTAGCACGCGCGGGCCTGTAAAAACATTTGTGGAATGAATGACTCCAAATGACTGAAGATGTCTTGTTCTTTCAACACATACCACTCAAAATGCCATCGTAATTAATTTGTGCCAGAGAAATTTCCAGGCCTAATTTAGTACCTCTCGTATTTCAAAAGTATCTCTTTTAATACCCTTTCTATAAAAGGGACAGCAGGGCCCTTTGGACTCATTTTTTAGAATTTGTCATCTCTGGTTTTTGAAAAGGAAAATAGCTTAGTTCCCCTTCTTCCTCACTGGCCTCAGACTTTTTTTTTTTTTTTTGAAAGTTCAGAATGGATGCATGGTGTTAGTGTTTGTGTTGATAGCTACCTAGATTTATGAGCAAATTCAAACAGAATGGTCATAGTATCTGACATCCCAGGCAGTTTTAAATGTTGCAGTTACTTTGGTCTAAGGGGTCTTTAAAAAAAAAAACAAAACAGGAAAATGCTCAACTATTTATATTCTTCAAGCATAACCCTCTGTATCCTGAGAGTATTAATGTGTGATCTCCAGATGGATAACCGTCAATTGGAGAGGAAAACATGGTCATTACCTGGCAGGGAATTGACATGTGAAAGACAGGCAATCTCTCCTGGGAGGAACATTGGGCTATAGAAACCCTTAATGAAGCCAGGTTGAGACATCTGCCGTTGCCCTTCCCTCTGGAGGTGGAAAAAAAATACTTTGAGACCTGTCTTGTTTCAGAAACTACTTTACCTTTTCCAATCGTCATACTTTTTCTGTATTTAAAAAAATTCATGTAAATTACTAAATTGCTGATTCACAAAACTGAAATTATGTAACATGTTATTCCTGACAGAAGCAACTCCTTCATTACTTTAAGCTACTCAGTGTTTCTTCTCCTTATTCCATTCCTTGTGTGGAGACTTTCTTTTTTTTCTTTCACCTTTTTCCTTCTATGGGGAGAAGTGGTAGATCTAAGAGGTGCCAGTTTCTCCATCTTGTAGTTCACATCAGTGTAATTTTAACTCAACAAACACTAGCTTTGAGTTATCGTTGCTGAGGAAGGCAATGTGGAAATCAGATGTTGGAAGCTAATTCAGAACATCAGACAGTTAAAATTTTATTGCCTGTTAGAGGCTGAGCCAGAGGGTTTTTGGTAGGGAATTACGAGAGTGAGCACTACCCTTGCCCTCGTCCAGTTTTTCAGGTCCTTTCCTGTTTCTTACATATTTTCAAAACATGCCTAAATTAATCTCCTTGCATATCGGGCCTGATGGCACAGGCCTAATTATCCCAAAATTCTGGGAAGCTGAGACAGGAACATGCAGGTTCAAGCCCAGTGTGGGCAGTTCAGTGAGACCCTGTCTCAAAAATTACAAAAAAAAAAAAAAAAAAAAACAAGGGATGTAGCTCAGCCTGAGGCCCTGGTTTCAGTCTGCAGTACCACAAAAACCAACAGAAGAAACTTTTCTTTGAGCTGGGGATTGCACCCAAGACATTCACACTGTGCTGTATGTCTGCCCATTTTTATTTTTTGATTTTGAGACAGGGTCTCACTAAGTCACGGACTTGCCCGAGATGGGCTTGAAATTGTAGTTGTCCTGTTTTAGCCTTCCAAAGTGCTGGGATTAAAGGTTCATGCTACCAGGACTGGTTTTAAAAAATCTTTCTGTGGCTACAGTTTCCTGTTGTTCAGGGTGAGCGAAAGAGGTAATGTTATAATAGAAATTATTGTAGGGTGATAATTTATGAGATGGAACATAGGGAGATATGTGGTATGTGGGAGAAATGAGCAATGAATTCTTAAACAAAGCTCTTCAGTCCCTGAACTGAGGTTGTTTGAAGATAATTCAAAACATGGAGGGTCAGTTTAGCAGCTTTAAACATGAGGATGAGTTGTTGTATTTTGTGGTTGAGTAGTGATCTGAATTTTCTACCTGTTTAAAGCCCTGCTTGTTTTTGAGAACACCTTTAATGTTGAAATAAAAGTGTCATTCTTTTCTCTCTTCTGTGACTTTGATGGGATAAACACGTTATATTTACAGAGCATACATCAGTGAGCGCTAGGCCAGTTATTGCTTCTATTCAGTGACGTATTTGCTAAGCTCATTAATACAAAACTTTGTTCTATATGTAAAATGGATTTCATGTATTACATATACATAGAAATGAAAATCTTCAATGCAGTAGCTTACAGCTTGCTGGATGACATTTGCTAGTGTCATGTCACTAGGCCTTGACTCAATCGCTGGCTTGGCTTTGAGTATAAGAAGGAACTTTTTACTTTATTTGCCTTCTTGTATTTTAAATAAAAATAGATTAACTTAAAATGATCTTGCTTCCAACTTAACATCCATACATGCAGACAGACATACAGAACAGTTTAAGGCACATGCGTATTGGGATTTTGAAATTATGTCCTTGATTTTCCCCCAGAACATTAAACTCTCTTTGCTATCTGTATTTTAGTTTCTTCTCATATGTGTATGTACATGATTTTGGTACTTGAGGATTGAACCCAGGGCATAATGAGTGCTAAGTGTGTGCTCTGCCGTTGAGCTGCACTCCCAACCTGTTTGGTATCTTTAAACATTAATTTTATTTACAAAAGTATGTATACCATTAAGTTCAAACAATTGAAAAACATAGGTAATAAAAAATAAATACTTCTCATTCTCATTTTAATCTTACAAAGATAGCTACTGCCAAGATTTTGTAGCCTTATGTACTTTTTCTGTATATGTATTTGTATAGCTGCATCTATGTAGAGGTCGTTAGAAAATGGAATTATTCTATGCAACTTCTTTTGTTTCCTACTTAAAGCTATCATAGAAATGTATAATGTACTAGTTTTGGCAGCTGCATGGTAACTCACTTTATAGCTGATTTCCCATTTTATTTATTAGTATGTTTATACTTTTGTATCTTTCAAAATATATTTGTTGCTGAAGTAATATTTTTTGAAAAAATGAAAGGAGAAAATGCAAATTAGCAGGACCTATCTGTCACTCCTTTAAACTACTATAGCATTTTAGAGTGTATCCTAGATTTTTATTTGTGCACATGCACATATTTTAATGCCATATTTTGATTAGAGAATTGTGCTTATGTAGCCAATCAACATAAGTTCCAAACACCTTCAAACCAGTTATTTTGTTGTGTTTTCTGGCATACCTCAATCTGGCTAACACTTTAGAAAACTACACTACTGCTTATACAGAGTATGAGGCTGAGAGTATGTGGATGGACTGACAGATCCATCCGAATTGACATAAAGTAGAGTGAGTCAATATTTGTATTTTAAGGCATCTAAAATACAAGGTGTTTATGAAAAGAAATGAGGGAGTATTGACAGACAATTATAGTCACTAAAAGGTAAGCAGAAATAATGGATTTGAATCAAGGAAGAAGTGGCTGTTCTAAAGGTTGGTCAGTGTGCAAACCAGGATGCACCTGCATGCCCGCAGCTGCAGCTGGCTACTGGGGCGCACCTGTCTGATTACAGGAGAAGTGGAGTCGTCCTTTCTGAGCCCATTTCTCCATCCTCCAGCTATATGCAGAACTCTGTCTGGTTTATCTTTGGACCTTTGGATTAACCTCACGAACAAGCACAGATTCATCTCAGAGTCTTCCCCAGGCTTTACTCACCTGCTTGTTTGATGCCTGAGATTCCTACTAGATGGACCAGAGCCTTTCATTCCACACTTAGAATTAGAAGGCCTAAATAGCAAATGCTTTGTAAAAGATACAAAGTAAAATGTATTTTCTCTGTACTCAGAAAGTGCCTGTAGTACAACACACTGTGGAGATCATTAATAGCCCAAAGAGTTTCCGATGTGTTGGCCTGCTAAAGCAGCTCCAAGTTACCACGGGGGATTGTGACTCTTTGGATTACAAATCACTGGCTAAATCAAGTGAAGAAATGATTCCTATCTCTGTGTATTTGAAAGAAAGAACTAAAGTGGTGACACCAGCCGACCAAGGTCTGACACTGAAGAAATCAGCGTTTTTTGAAAAACAAACACCCACAATACTGAAGTTTTGACCCAGGACTTTCACACTGAGCTACATCCCCAGTCCATCTCCCCTTTTTGTTTTTGTGGACTTTTGTTTGTGCGGTTTGTTTTGAGACAGGGTCCTGCTAAGTCAGTAAGTTGCCAGTGGTAAGCTCCCACTTGGGATCCTCCTGCCTCAGCCTCACAGAGTAATGGGATTATAGGGCTGCACCATCCTGTTTGGTTGAGACCAGCTGCCTGATTCCCTACTGGGTGCTCTCTGGCCTGCCCTGCAGCCTCAGTTTTGAACTGACATGTCCCATAGATCAAAAGAGAAGCTGATGAGGCAGCACGAACTTCCCACCTTGATTTACCTACCAATGTCCTGACTCGTATTTTGGTAATCTGGCTATTTAGGCAGATGTATTATCATTCCTCACTATAGTCTGTATCTCTTGGGGGCAGGCACTTTCTTGTTCATCCTCATACCTCTAGAAGAGTGGCACTGGGCTGATCACGTGAGGAAATCATAAAAGAATACTACCAATGGATTATCTATTGAATGCCTGCTGACTTAATTTCATACCAGGCCGATAATTAGAAGCAATATTTTTGTTTTGTTCCCAGGATTTTCTTAGAGTGTATTCCACAGTGCAGGCTTGTTTGAAATATCTTTTGTATGTTTTTATTTCAAACTTTCTTAAGCTTTTATCTTCAAGGGATATCATTTTATAAAAGAAAGTCATAATAAATAAATAGTTAAAGTGTAAAAAATAAAATAAAGGCTAGCCAGAAATTAGGACAGCTGAACTTGAGATGTTTTGAAGTGTTCTCCTATTAAGTATGTTGTTTAAAGTAATTGGTTTAACCTAGCTGCCACCCATGGTGTGGCTAGGTGACAGTGAAATTTCTTATGAGCATCCTGCATTACATGCAGCCTCAAAGTTAGTAATAGTATAATTTCTTGTACACAGCTTCCTCTTTGCAGTTACACTATTGCCACAGTTTCCAGACAACGTCCGTGTGTCCCGCATCCCTCTGCCCTCTTTTGTCTCCAGTGGTGACGGTGTGTACACACAAGCTGTATTTGCCTCCTGTATCCATTTGTGGCTTCCTCTTCTTTCTGAGTTTAGTCTCTCTCTCTCTTTCTCAGCCTTGCTGTTTTAAACTCTTCTTTCAGTTCTTACATCAAGAAAATTTCTCCATTTCCCTGTCCTTTCTTTATCTCACTCCATTTTGGTCTTAAGCAAAGAAGATACTAGTCATGATGATACATTTGAGAGAAGCCTTTAATAAGGCAAAAGAAAGCTTCTAGTTTGGCAGGGAAGGTAAACATTATAAAGAACTAGTGGTTTCAGCCTTCAAAGGCCTTGAGAATACCTAGCATTTCCTTTCAAAATATCCACAGAATTCTCCACCTACCTCTACATCTCTGAATAAGCTGTTTTCACTTAAGCATTAACATGAAATACAAATTTAAGACTATATATATTTTTGTTCATATCTTCACAGTGACAGTTTCCTGTTCCCTCCTCCCCTCTTTCCACAGGAAGGTGTCAGCCATGTAATGGGTTGAGTAGAACATTTTGGTCCGGAAAGGTAACTGCAGATATGATCACTGTTCCCTTTGGAAAATACACCCAAAGTTTGAACTTATGTGGCTTAAAAATATTTGTTTTGTTTGTTTTCACCTGAGTTGAAGACTAAAGTTAGCTATTCTAGGCAAAAGGTCCTCCTGCTTTGAAAAGTGGTGTACCAAGATTCCAAATCCTTTCCTTCCAGACTGTCACCAATAGAGATTTGCAGCTATAAGATCTTGAGTTGGCCTGGATCCTTGGGAGGCAGAGAGGAGGAAGCAATAAAAGGTTCAGAAATGGCAGGCCTCTACTGGAGACATCCACAGGAGATAGAGGTAGAAGGTTAGGCCTAGGTAGCTGATCCTATACCAGTCTCAACTTACCTTGAAGATGCTTGAGCCAGGTGCTAGAAAGAGCTTTGTACCCAGAGAATAGCTACTTATGCTGTCCCTTTTTTTTTTTTTTTAATAAACATGGATGAAAAAGATTTTGAAAACATGTTTTTATTTAGCCTTCCAACCATGTGGTGTTGAAATTAAGACACAAAAGTACTACATTAATTGCTAATTTGGACTAGGGCCATTGTTAATAAACATTTAAAAGTAAATCTTTATTATAAAACAAAGTAGGTGTAGTCTGGACTCAGGCGCCTACTGGCATTTTGCAGACATCTTGCTGGGGCTTTGTTCTTCAAGATTCAGATGCTGAGAGAGCAATTCATTATGACGCATCCATTAGAAAATTTGGATATCTCAATTCCTGCCAAACTGTATGTTATTGCTGGCTTCTTGTAAGGACCATTTGATTACAGTATCTGCAGTATTTTGCCAACTGGATGCTCAGTTGTTTCCTAATAGAACTATGAGATAATACTAGTACAATTAGTGCAAAATTGTTTCTCCCTATGGGGACTAGCACCGTCATCTTCATGAATGTAATTTACCAAGTAAAGATAAAGAGTTTGGTGCTTTGAGAAAATAAAGGTTGGCCTACAGGTGCACCACCCTGACTGTGCCGGATATGTCGGAAAATAAAGGTTGGTTTACTATTGAGGTAATTCTCCTCTTTGCAATTGTATAATCCAAGCCAAATACTTTCATTCATCAGGATTTTCATAGTTTTTCTCATTTCTGGCCTGTATTTGAGCTTGCAGGGAACAAAGAGAAAGGAACTAGTATTTATTGAGTGCCATCCATTTGCTGAGTGTGTTATACAGCCTTCCTGTTTGTTTTGTTGTTGTTGTTGCTGAGACATGGTCTCTTGATGTAGCCAAAACTGGGTTGGAACTCATGATTTTCCTGCCTCAACCTCCTGAGTGCCTGGAGTATAGGTGTGTATCACCACAGCTGGTTTAGAGACACTGTTTTATTAAATACTCATAATAACTTTGGGTTAGGTCGTAGTTTTGTTTTATAGATGAGAAAATAGAACTTCTAAGTTTGCGCAGGTTGCTGAGTTTAGGTAACTTGGGGCAGAGCTGACCTGAACAAATCTTTTTGGCTTGACTGCTAGATCTTTTTTTGCTTTTGATAAGGGTCCCAAAAGCTGAACTGTTCTCAAAGCCCCTTCTCAGAAAGCAGGTGGAGCTGATTTACATACGATCTAAATTACCATCAGTTGATAAAGTAGTGTGTAAATAAAGGAGCTGGGGGCTTAGCTCCATGGTTAAGGTGCTTGGCCAGCATGTACAAGTCCCTGAGTTCAGTTTCTCAGCACCTCACACTTTGTTATTTTGAAATAATAAAGAACCGTCTAGAAACTGGTGCCAGATTTCAAAGAGAAAACTAATCAAATATAATTTACACATCATCTTGTTCCTGCATAATAGAAGACTTCAGATTCTATATTTAAAAAATCAACTGTGTTAAATTCTGAACATACAGAATTTGAATGTCTTTGCTTATTATCTAAAAAATTGTCCTGCTCTTAGCACTAGAATCCATGGAACTTGCTATTGACAGATCAGATGTTATTTTTTAAAACCTCTGACAAAGGCAACCAGCACGACTTCTATCAGACCCCAGAAGTGGAGCAATCACTGGCTCGTTGGCAGACACCACGGTGATCTCCTACTAGCCACATAACGGTGATGGAACATTCCAGGTTTGAATTCATATGCACTACAATTTCTGATGATTCTATTATCTGATACACGATATTTACATTCCTAGGCAGAGATGGTTCTTTTGTCTTTCTCCCAAAACTCGTACATTGGAAACTTAATCCCCAATGCAGTAGTGTTAGGAGGTAGGGAGTTTGGGATGCGTCTATGTGTCCAGGGCTATGATCTTCTTAATGGACTAATGCTGCAATAAAAATCTTATGAAGTTAGATTTTTCCCACTTCTGCTTTTTCTGCTATGCAAAGACCCAGAGTTCCACCCTCCTTTTTTTTCACCCCCTCTCTGGCACTGGGAGTTGAACCTGGGGTCTTTTCCATGAACTACATACCCAGATTCACTCTGTCCCTTCTTTGAGTCAGGGTTTTGCTGAATTGCTAAATTGCCTGGGCTGAGTTCATACTTGTAGTCCTCCTTCAGCCTCCCAGAGTGCTAGGATTATAGGCATGCACCAACCTTCCCAGCAGTTTTGTCCCTCTTTGTCCGTTCTACCATCTGTGATATGAAGATGTGGCAAGGAATCATATAAGCTGGCATCTTTATCTTTAGACTTCCTAGCCTCCAGAATTATGGAAAATAAATTTCTGTAAATTACCCATTCTCAGGTGTTCTGTTCTAGTGGTACAAATAGGCTCGTAGAGGTAGCAAGTAAGAAGATGCTGATGATTAGGTTTAACGGTGTAAAAGAAGCAAAATGTCGCAGTAAGTTTAGAAGACACTAGAGTTTCATATACTTACACTAAAATTCAGCTTTGTTGAGACATAGTTTACATGCCATTTTAAACTACATTTTGTGATTTACTCTTAGAGTTGTCTAGCTGTCACCATTCTCTAATTCCAGAACTTTCATCACCTAAAGTAGAAACCTGAATCCCCTTATCAGTCCCTCACATCCCTTCCTCCTTCTGTCAGCCCCTGGTCAGATCAAACTTTCTTTTAGATTTGCCTAATCTGTATATTCATCTGAAACACAGAAAATACAGTGTGTGGGCTTTTGCTGATTTCACTTAGCATAATGTTTTCGAGTTTCATGTACGTTGCAGCATGTGGTATTTAATTTGTTTTTGTTGCTGAAAAATATTCTGATGTATTGATATACCATATTTTGCTTACTCATTCATCCATTGATGAAGTTTAGGGTTGTTTCTACTTTTTGGTTATTAAGAATAATGCCGCTATGAATATTTATATTCAGATTTTTGTGTGGACATGTAGTTTCTTTCTTCTTAGGGTCATATAGTAACCCTAGTTGAACCTTTTGAGAAAGTGCCAAAGTGTTTACCAGAATGTCTACCTTATTTTGTAATCTTACCAGTAAGGTATAAGGATTCAGATTTCTTCACATGCTCTCTGACATTTTGATTTTTTAAATTTTTAGTTATTTTAGTGGATGTAGTGGTATCACATCGTGGTTTTGATTTGCAATTCTCTTTAATACTGTTGATGTCATGCATCTTTTCATTGGCTAGTTATGTGTCTTTGTTGGAGGAATGTTTACATTTTTTGTTCATTTAAAAAACTGGATTACTTGTATTTATGCTGTTGAATTGTAAAAGTTCTTTGTGTATTTGGGATACATCAGATACATGATTTATAAATACTGTCTTGCTTTCTTGGGTTTTCTTTTAATTTTCATGATGATTTCCCTTGAAGCACAAAAGTTTTAATTTTTTATGAAGTCTAGTCTTTATTTTCTTACTTGTGTTTTTAGTGTCATATCATCTATAGCTTACTGTTCAGTCTTAAATCATGGAGATTTGCTTTTATTTTTTCTTCTAAGAACTTTATATTAAAATTTTAGCTCTTTTAAGATTTGTAATCTTTGCTTACTTACTTTTTGTTTATAGTATAAATATAGGATATCAAATTTATTCTTTTGCCCATGAATATCCAGTTGTCCCAGCATCACTTATTGAAATTGCTTCCACTGGATTCTCTTGCTTTTCATGTCAATAATCAATTGGCCATCACTATAAAAGTTTATTTATTTATTTATTCTGAGACAGGGTCTCATTCTGTAGTCCAGACTGGCCTCAAATTCATAACAGTCATCCCGCCTCAGCCTTCTGAGTGCTGGGATTATAGGCATGTACCATCATACCCAGTTTATGCAGTGTTGGAGAATCGAACTCACTGCCTTGCTCTCACTAGGCAAGCACTCTAACTGCTGTGCTTTTCTTCTAGTGCTAAAGGTTTATTTTTGTGTTCTCAATAAAGTCCATTGACCTGTCTGAATAGCTTAATGCTAGTGCCATACTGTCTTATACTAATTAATGGAGCTTTGTATAAATGTTAAAATCAAGAGGTGTGAATCTTCTAACTTTGTTCCTTTCATAGTTACTTTGACAGTTTTGGCCTTGTATGATTCTATATGAATTTTAGGATACTTTTATCAGTTTCTGAAAAAAGATAGCTGGGAATTTTATACCCATTACGCACAATGTGAAGATTAATTTGGAATCTGAACAATACTAACCATACTAAGGCTTTTGATGCATGAACGTGGGTTGTCCTTCCATATACAAAGGTCTTTGATTCCTTCTAAGAGTGTTTTGGGTTTGGAGAAGTTAGCTGGGTGATGAAAGTGGTAGAAAACTTGCCTAGCATGCATGAAGGTGAAGCCCTGATTTTGTTCCCTGTCACACACACAAAGAAGTTCGGTAGTTTTAAGTGTATTTTGATGTTTTCTTATACTATTATAAATTGAATTGTTCTTTAAAATTTATTTTGTTTGCTTAATGCTACTGTATGCAAATAAAATTGTCTTTTGAATACTGATTTTGAATTTTGCAATCTCGCTGAGTTCACTTATTAATTTGTATGATTTTTAGTGTGTTCCTTAGAATGTCCTGTACATAAGATTATGTCATTGCATATAGAGATAGTTTTACTTTTTTCCTTACCAGTTTGGGTACCAATTTGGAAGAAAAGAAAACTGATACTTACCTTGGCTTCTATGTCCAGCTAAAGGATCCAGTTGTTAAATGCTATGTATGATATAAAATATAGTTTAAAAAATTTATCACTATTATTACTATTTTTGTTGTTACCATTATTTGTTACCTAGGACCTGCATACTGAGTTACATTCCCAGCATATTTTTATTTTTTTTATATTGAGACAAGACTCCTACTAAGTTTCCGAATTTCCCAGGCTGGACTTGAACTTGCAGGGTTTTTTTTAATAGATGACTTTTATTAGCTTGAGGAAATCACCTTCCTCTCTTTCTTGCTTGCTTATTTCCTGTGGTTCCAGGGATGGAACCAGGGGCCTTCACCCCGCGCTACATCCCTTGCGTTCCTCACCCTCCCCGTTTTGTGAGACAGAGCCTTGCTAAGTCTATTTTATGTAGTAGGTGGGGCTCAAATTTTTGATCTTTCTGCCTCAGTCTTACAGAGGTCTGTGATTACGGGCCATGCCATTATTCCTGGCAAGAAAATTTCCTTCTTTTCATAATTTGTTGGGTGTGGTGGCACACACCCGTAATCCCACCACTCAGGAGTCTGAGACAGGAGGATTGCTGTGAGTCCAAGGCCAGCCTGGGCTCCATAGTGAGTTCAGGACCAGCCTGGACCACAGAGTGAGACCCTGTCTCAAAAAAAAAAAAAGGGAACTCATAATTTGTTGCATGTTTTAATTAGTAAATGATGCTTTATTTTTGTCAGGTGCCTTTTTGCATGTATTGAGATGATCATGTGATTTTTAATATTGTGTTATATTAATATGATAAATGTCATTTAAATATGTGTAGTACAATTGGTTTATTTTTAGGTTCATTTGGTCATGAAATACTGGTGTGTATATGTGCAATTTCTTTCTTTCTTTCTTTCTTTCTTTCTTTTTTTTTTTTTTTTTTGAGACAATGTCTTACTCTGTAATCCCGGCCAGTTCTGAAATCATTATTAGCCCAGATTGGTTTTGGACGTGCAGCAATCTCCTGAGTCAGCCTCTATGCTAGTATTATACGATTATAGGATTATAGGCATCTGGTTTATGTGGTGCTGGGAAATAAAACTTAGGACTTCTGCCTACTAGGCAGGTGCTCTGACTGCTGTGCTATTCCTCCAGACCTGCTGTATAATAGTTTTTGTATGTTGCTGGATTTGGTTTGTAGATATTTCATTGAGGATTTTTACACCCTTATTGGCCTATAGTATTCTTGTGATACTACCATCTGATTTTGGTATCATGGTATTATAATATTGACCTCATTGAATGAGTAGGAAAGTGCCCAGTCACTCCTTTATTTGCAGGGAGGTAAGATTTTTTTAGAGGATTGGCATTAATTCTTTTTTAAACATTTGGTGGAATTTACTAGTGAAGCTGTTTGTGTTTATCAGGGAGCTTTTCTTGGTGAGAACTTTTTTAGATTAACAATTCAGGGTTTTTTTCATGTTATATATCTATTCAAATATTCTATGTCTTCCTGAATTAGTTTTTTTGGCTCATTTTTTCTATATGATTTTGTCCATTTCATCTAGGTTATCAAATTAGTTGGTATACAACTGTTCATTGTAGTTTTAGAGGTACTGGGGATTGAACCCAGGGTCTCCACATTGAGGTATATCCCCAGCCCTTTTCAAAAAATATATTATTAATATTTTTTAAAAATTTGAGACAGGGTCTTGCTGAGACACTAAGTTGCTCAGACTGGGCTTAAACTTCTGCCTCAGTCTCCTGGAGTGGTTGGATTACTCGTGTGTGTCACCACATTTAGCTTAAATACATTTTTTCAAGTAGTATTGCTACCTATCTCAAATAAATTAACATCCCAGTTTGATTAGGAATATAAAAGTATATTTGTTAATATATAGTTAATATATAGTTATAGTTGAGAAGACATCTTCAAAAAATAGAACAGTGGTACTTTTCCATGCTAATAAGAATTGGTAAATGATTCAGTTTTATTTATGTTTCAAAGTGACATTATATTTGCATCTACAAGACTTCTCTGACATGACCGTATTTGCAATAGTAGAAAAGCCATGTGAGAGCCAGTTTTTAGAGGCAACTTAAGATGTATTAACATGTGAATACCAGTAAATTCTTTTCCTCAATTAAATGCATTTGAATATTTTAATGTCATGGACCATGTGTTTGTAAAAATAGTGTAATTTGACTTAGCCTTCAGAACACATAAAATTATTTTGTAGTTTAAAGTGAACTGTTGTTTTGAAAAATTATTTAAAAAGCTAATAGCCCATTTTTGTGTTTTTAAAAACTGTATATATAGTTTAATTTCTCATTTAATGATTCTTGTCATGTAAGCTTGACCATTTGGAAGGTCAGTTAGCCTGACACAGTGAACATGTGTGGCATATATATGTGGAAAGTTTGCATCATTTCTAGGCTACTGGAGGAAACATCATTTTGAGAGAAAGTACAGATTTAGATAACAAAGGCATGTGCAGAAGAATCAATAAGACATGATAGTGGAAACGGTTATAGAAGTAGATGAAGGAGGAAGTAGCTGTAAAAGCCTTTATAGGTCTTGGCAAAGAGGTTGCTACCCAGAAATGCATCTTTCCACTTTCCATTATGAATTTATTCTTACCTCTGGGAGGGAAACTTCTGAGAGTAAACTGTACTGTTGAAACGCATCCCATTCAGGGCTATAGTTGTTGCAGTAATTGAATTATCTCTTTTGTTCTGATGATGTGGCATCACTCTTGGCAATTTAATTCATGCGAAGGATTGAAGGTGTGAATGTGAATGTGATCATTTTAGTAAGTTTATTCTGATCTGTGGACTGACTTGGGAGTGAAATGAGGAATGTGACCTGGAGGAGCACAGTATTTGGTAAGTGCTGATTAATTTTAACCTTTCAAATGTTCTCTGTTATTTGATAGCTTTTGCTAGTAAATTTTGGAGGTATTGGTTCCTCCACTAACTGGAGAAACCCTTCGCAAGTATAATTTTATTTATTTTTACTGTGAATTACTCAGAGTTTCTTCTAACTCTGAAATAGTTTAGTATTATTTACTTTGTATAGAAAGCCTTTGGTGATTCTTTCAGTAGAGGTGAAAGTTTTTGTTGTTTTCAATTTTTACAATTTTAACTGGAGCATTCTGCATGAATAAAATTCTTCATAGCATTATCTAAAAGCAAGCAGTGATTTATCTGAAACAAAGGTTTCTTTGCTGTGTCATGTAGCTTGGCATTGCCATGAACCCAAGAATTATTCTACACAAATCAGAGAACAGTAATGTAGTTGTACTTAAATTTAGAGTTCCACACAGCCATTCACTAGAGATGAATTGAGGTGATCAACTACTTCTAACTTAATTTGCAAACGTTCTAAAATGTACTGGTAGAATTCGCTGCAGGAATCACCTTAAGAATTCGGAAAAGGGTTCAGATTATCCAGAGCTGTTGTGGAAACAGTCACAGCTTTTTGTTATATTTGTTTTCCAGACCTGTGTGATTTCTAGTTTTTTTTTTTAAAGAAACCAATGATAATGAACATTTTAGACGAATGTTTACCATTTTGAAATGATAAGTTGTAAGACGAGAGAGCAGATCAGTATTATTGATCATCTTTGTTTTTAAGGAAGCAAGTTGTGGCTTCCAATAATGTTATAGGAAATCTTTTTCAAGTAGTATACTTTTATGTAAAAATTGTTAAAAGTTGTGAAAATCAAAATCTTCATTGCTATTAAAAGAATATAATTTATACATCTGCTTGAGGTTTCCTGGGGAAACCAAGAGGCAAGCCATGAGGTTTTTAAAAAAAATTTAAACTCTTGTTATAGTGTGCATTGATCATAATTATGTGTATTCTATTGATGTGCATAGTTCTGTTTTAACAAGAGAAAAAAAGGAAAACAGTTTTGAAACAATCTAATGTAATGAGTAGTGGTTATTGAGTTATCATGATTTATGACATAAATATGTGTAGAAGTAGAGAATCTGTCAGACATGTAGCTCTTTTAAAATGAAAGATTTCTCAAATCTTTAATGAAGACAATGTCATATCTAATTGGCACTTGGAGCTGGGCAGGGTGACGTACGTATGCTTGTTATTCCCACACTCTCGGAGGCTGAGGCGCAGGATCACATGTTTGAGCCCAGCCTGGGCAAATTAGCTAGACCCTATCTCAAAATGACAACATCAAAAGGGGTGGGCATGTAGTTCAGTGTGAAGGCCCTGGATTCAGTTACTGTTTCCACAAAATACTAGGCACCACAAAACAAAATATGAGGTCCTAGTAAAGAATATCTAACAAGTGCTGGGGAGAGCTGAGAGACTATGAGGTAGCAGAGCTGCTGCAGGAGACACCCACACACTACTGTACTTGAGTGAATTCAGCCCAGGCCTCACACATGTAACAAATTAAAGTTTTGTTTTCTAGACATTGTGGTATCTTTGTTGTTACTGTGGAGATCAGGCTACAACATGCTGTACCGCTGAATTGTACTTTGAGTCTTCAGGTTTCAACTTTGGTGTTTCTTTCTGTGATTATAGGAATGTTTAGACTCTGGCACTTAATAGAACTTATATTTAAACATTACTATAATCATTTGTTAAAACAAAATATACCGTTTTAAAAATGTATATTTTGTAAGATGGTCATAAATGGAATGAATGTTATTGGCAGGCATTGTTATGAATAGAAGTAGCAAGTTGTCTCTGACCACTTATAATCTATTTTTAGCACCTTAAGGGATTATACTTAACAGTGGTTGAGAATGGACCTTTTTGGGCTGGGACTGTGGCTTTGTGGTAGAGCACTTGGCTCACATGAGTAAGGTCCTGGCCTTACTGTGTATCCCTCAGCACTGAAAAGAAATTTACTCACACCTAGGTTTGAATGGTGGTCATCCGTCACCTATAAGTAAGTTTCTTCTCTTATAAAAATAATTGTAGAAATGTGGCCTTGCTCCCAAGTTGTGAACTATGTTTAAAATAAATAATACTTGTAAATCACTAAGTACCTGAGTTAGATTCCCCAGCATCAGTTAGAATTATTCTTTTCTTTTCTTTTTTTGTTATGCTCTTGCTCTGTAGTCCAGGCTGGCCTTGAACTCAAGGCAGTCCTGTCTCAGCCTTCTAAGTGCAGGAATTTTAGGCATATGCTGCTGAGCCTGGCTAACTTTTATGTGGTGCTGGAGAATTGAACCCAGGACCTTATGCATACTAGGCAAGCACTCTGTTGAGCTACATCTCCAGCCAATTAGTAATATTCCTAATGGATTATATTTTACAACCTTAACTTTGTTTTTCTGTTAATGATTTCAAAGGAAGATACAGTAAAAGTCCAAGGAAGCTCAAAGAAAGAGTTGTGAATAATAGGAAAGGATGGAGAATTCTTTAGAGATGACACCTGACTTAAGCATTAATTGGTAATGTTAGATTCCCAGGTGTCTGAGGTTAGCCCATTGCCCTTTCTGGACTATCCCTCTGTGGGAATGACGCTTCCTAGTTATACCTGCATTTCCTGCCAGTGACCCCTACACCATGGCTTCTTGTTCTGTTGTCTTTGCTGTTCGGCTGATGTGCCCATTTGCCTCCTACTCGAAGACTTGTGTCATGTGGCGCTACCTCACGGGTAACTCACATTTAACGTGTATTATAAGACAACATGTATTTTTGCTGTTTTGCTGATACCCCACTCCTGCTTTTCACCAATTTTCTTATTCTTTTTTTTTTCCAAGTTATAAAGTAGGTAGTTTATTTGCAAAGATGAGGACAGAGGGACATGAAGGAAACAACAGAGGAATTAAAGTTTCCATGCATGGGAAGGTGTGTGGAAAAAGGCTGTCCAACTTTATTTTTATTTTTCTGTCCCTGTTGGAATGTATGGTACCGTCATCTGCCCTGTCCTAGAATTCTTAGTTTCCTTGATTGCCTGCATTCTATCATTTACAAAGGCCTCTTGATTCAGCGTTTCAGATGTAGCTTAGTTAGAGTCCTTGTCTGGTATGCTTAAGACCCTGGGTTTAGTCTCCATCACCTCAAAAAAGAAAGAAGAAAGAACTCTTGATTTTACTGTCTAAATAATTTGCAGGTCTGTCCCACTGATTCCATTTCTACGGTTGCCCCTTGAAGCTGTCATCTTCAGATCATGCTCTTCGCTGCTATGTACTAATTACTTCCACACCCTGTGATAATGAGCCCCTATGCGTTTTGAGTAGTGTCCCCCCATCAAGCTTCAGAGCCACCTTCCTCAGGACATCTTCTGTAATCTTTCCTTTCCTTCTCACACTGCCTCCCAAAATTGAAACACTTGTCTCCCTGCAGAGCTTTCACTGTAATCTCTGAACACTTCTATCAGCATACTGTTTATTGGAATTCCATCTTTCTGATTCTTTGTGTGTGTATATTTTTGCAGGCTATGAAGTCTTAAGTTCTCTGTGACACATTCACCAGGCTTCTGCTAATCATCAGAGTGGGAATTGTAGTTGCCATTGAAATTATTTGTTGATACAGAAGCACTAACAAAATATGATTTGGTTCTATGAGAATAATTTCAGTCATCTTATATGGATTCCTTCCTAGGCAACATCTGTACAGGAATGCTGACACATTTGAAGTGACTCAGCTCTCAACACTTTTTAATCCCTTTCATTTTGTGCCAGGTTGCAGTTTATGATTTTTTTGGGGGAGGAGGGTATGCTGAGTATTGAATTCAAGGCCTTCCACATGTTAGGTGAGTACTTCTGAAGTATACCTCTAGCTGCTGATTTTTGTTTTGTTATGACAGTGGAATGCGTAGAGCAGAGTAGATCTGCAAAAAAAATGTTGAGTTAATGAATACTAAACTTCATCCATGGGAACTCAGCCTTTGCAGTTGTGTATCCCTGTTGCTCTGGTTATCTGCTCACATTGCAAAGTATAAGCAAAAAAGAAAAAAAAAAGGAAAAAATTGTCTTATTGTGCTCTGTGGAAATTCCAGAGGAGACTAATCTTTTAATGCCCTGTCTTAATTACATACTTAGCTTTCTTAACTCACAATAACTCCTTCTCCTTAATTCAAACTCCTTCGTGTGCTCTGCCTACTTAACCTCTATGGTAGATACTACAATTAGATCAGTTTATTTAAGAGGCAGAGTATACAATTTTTTTATTTTTTTATTTTTTTATTTTTATATTTTTGCTTAGAACAGCTTTTGACTCTACCAAACAGGCCTTAGTTTCAGAGTACAGATTAAATGTAATATGTTGATGGACTAAACAAAAGGTTTGTATCACCAAATATTTATGGAGTGCCCGCTGTGGGGTAGAAACTAAACCATTGGTTGGTTATGAGGATCAACATAGCCCCTGTCCTCATGAAACTTTAGATCTAATGTTGAAGGCAGGCAAACAATTGTAATCGACAGTAAATAGTGCTGGGGTAAGGGAAATGCGCAGGAACCCACTGCAAGGTCTCCTACCCCAAGCTCTGGGGTCGGGGGTGCTTCCCAGGCTCAGTGGTGTCTACCTTTATATAAGTCACCAGGAAGTGTATCACAAGTGAAAGGCACAGCAAGTCCAAAAGACTAGTGGGAAGGAAGCTTGGAGGGCCTGGGAAAGGGAGAGAGTTATCAATCCTGCATCCCAGGTAGAGGAAACTATCTGTTTTGCTGTAGTTGATCAGGAAATGACAGAAACACCCTCCCTTTGTCCTGGGATCCGCTTGCTCTTCTTCCAGGGTCTGAGCTGTCCAGACCAATTCATTTTTATTCATGAAAGTTTTGGAGGCAAAAATATAAATGAGTTACATACTGGTTTACTAACTTCTCAGCTTTCTTTCTAGCCACGCTATGTTTCTAATTTGTATAATTTTTATGTGTGTAAGAAGGTCACTGTAGTTTGCTGACCTGTCTGTTCCCCTCTTTGTTGGCCTTTATTGCCGTTAGATGCTCGCAGACTCCTCAAACCTCTGGTGGCTTGCTCTGTTTTCTCTTCCTCTCCTCCCAGACTTAGCCCAGTTGATTTCCCTCAGAGTTTTAATGACATTGCTCCAGTGCCTTTGGGTTTCTGTGTTAGTGTTGAGAGGACATGCCATTCTCATCCCTGTACTCTTGCATATGGCCTTTTCCTTCTTTTCTGGAAGATTTTCAGATCATCTTTCTACACCTTCTCTTGTAAGATTTCATAATGATTTGCCTCGTGAGGAAGGGCATTTATTAACCATTGTGCTAGGTACTCAATGGGCCTTTTTGTAAGTCTAGAATTTATGTTGTTCATTTATTAAAAATTTTCCTTGAAAATGTCATCCTTACTGTTGGGTGAAATTACCAAAGAAATAATTTTTGCTGGGGTCTGGCCTGGGCTACAGTGAGCGACTCTGTCTCAAAAAAAAATTGTTTCTGTGTCTTTAGTTGGCTATATGTTGGATCTTACGGATTTGTCCTCCAATTTTTTATATTTTTTAATGTATACATTTTTTACAGTATATATTCTTTACTGTTTCCTACCGCTTGATATTTTTGTTTTATTTTTTGAAGTCTTTCTCAGCTTTACCTTCCAACCTTTCTATTAATTTTTTTTGTTTTAGCCATCATTTTTACTTCCCGAAAGCTCTTCCATACTCTCTGATTATGCTTTGTTATTGTTCTATTTTTTAAAAGCCTCTTTTCTTGTTCCATATATATTCTATTTTTTATCTGTATGGACGGTTTTTTTTTTTTTTAAACTCTGTGTTCCTCAATATTTAAACCTGGGGCCTTTCTCACTGAGCTGTCTCCTCAGCCCTTTATTTATTTACTTATATAGTACTGATGATTAAATGTAGGGCCTTTGCATGAGCTGTAATACTTCCCAGCCCATTCCAATGTTTTTATTTTGACACAAGACCTCAATAAGGAGCTAAATTGCCTAGGCTGGGCTCAGATTTAATGATCCTCCTGCTTTATCTGCTGGGTTTACAGGCCTGTGCTGCCAGGCCCAGCTTATTTTTTATTTTGAGACAGAGGCTTGTTAAGTTGCCCAGTGTGGCTGGAACTTGAGATCCTTCAGTCTCAGTTTCTCAGAGTGTTAGGATTAAGAGTAGTACCTGTCGCCTCCAGGACACTCAGTTTTTGCAGAGAAGCAACCTGTCGCTGCTTTCCTGTTGTGCTGGATTAATTCTGCAGGTCAGGCCAGCATGCTCCTGCCGGGTGATGCTTGTACAGACACTAGGTTTCACATTTTGCCTTCTGCCCTTTCCCCTACTTCAGTATCAGCATTCTGTCTTGAGATAGTATTGGACTTTGTCTTTTCTGTAGTGTTTTCCCTGCTGTTTTGAGCTAAGTTCAGAGAGAAAGGGTAAAACACCCTGTGGCCATGTTTTAAGAAAGAAGTCCTTTCCTAAACTTTACAACAGGCAGGTTCTCCATGAAGAGCAGGGAAGCTGGCGAGAGTAGGCTGTTTCTTCTCCTAGGGATGCTGGGACCTAGTTCATCGATGTTAATGCACTTAGGAATGTGAGATCTTGGTGGGAGCGTTCATTAGTATACTGTTTTCCAGAGGGTATAGAAGGAATGCCATATAGAATTTAAATTGCCTTTTTAGTTTTCCATTTCTAAAAGCAAAATTTGGTTTTGTCCTTTGTCCTTGTAACTTTAGATTTTGAGGCCAGTGTTCACTGGTCTCTCACAGCCATTTCAAACATCCAGGGTTATGACATCAGGAGATAATTCGTAATATGAAATATGTGAATGTAGCTGTATGAATGTCGCCAGTTCTCCTGATCCTAAGATGTGAGGTCTGTTTTAAAAATAGACTTGTTTTATTTCTTAAACTCATTTTGATTTTTTTCTTTTTGAGCATATGAGCATGGTTTTTCATCTCAGTTTTCTGTCAAACTTCTTACAGAGTAATTACTAACACAGACCTCTTTCAGTAATTTAAATGGTCACAGTTTTCTGAATATACAGTACAGAATAGAGGTGTAGGAATCCCAGGGCAAGAGGCACAGGAAAGCTGAGGAGATGGGATTTTTATATAGTAGCTGTGTTACTGGATGACGGCATGACATGTGTTCACTTTAACATTCTTTCACAAGTGTACCATTTAATACAAAGCTCATTTTTAAAACTTGTATCTAGTTAATTTATACTTTTAACTCGAGTTAAGTCTTCATTAAAAATAAGCCTGATGTGCCTCGCAGCCTCATGTGGTGGATGGGACACAAGCACTTAACGCTGGACAGGACTTTGCTTGGATTCCAGCTCTGGAATTCTTGTAGTAATTTCGAATTTGAGCAAGTTACTTACTGTTTCACTTTCCACGTTTGTCAAATGGAGGGCATAGTGTTGTTTTTTCTTTCCCACAAAGGGCTTACCTGTGACAGGACACGTGAGGTCCTCAGCAGTACCTGGATCTTTGTGTTGAGGCATGTGAAGCACCCAACAGCCTCATCCTCCTACGGATGCTCTGCTGAGTCAGAACTGCCAGTAGAAAATTATATAATCTAAAGCCTTCTCTAGTTCTTAGGAAATGTAGTTGGGTGATAATTTTGGTATTAAGACATACGATGCTGAAGTACTATTTGTTTATGCTGAGGAATTTTTTAAAAATTAATTCCTGTCTGTGCTGAATTAGCAGCCTAAAAACAACAGTCAATTGCTGGAGAGAACCCTGGATTTTTTAAATAACTTGTTTACTGAGCTGCTCTGACTTTGGTGTTACCCAGGGGAGTTTACAAAGGTGACAGGCCTTGATAGATTCTTCCTCCTTGTGCCATGGAATGTAAGCCACGGGGTACATCCTGGCCGTGGGCCTGAGCCTTCCCTGCTGTGTCTGCAGCAGCAGTGGGATCTGTGCGGAGGCGGGCCCACTGGACTTGTCTAGCAGTGCTGTGGCTCCTATTTCCCTCTGACACCACTGATGTTGAGATCAATAAACTCTGACAAGTAGAAAGAACAGGCTCAATTACAATTTTAAATAACTGCCTACATACTGTTGTCATCAATTTGTCTGAATTACTTTTACAAAGATGGTGGACCCATCAGTTTAGAACCTGTCATGTCACAGTTGGCCATGAGGGACTTCTGAACTGTCTATTAATTTTTTTTTCATGTGGAACGCTCACTAGATACTCTGATTGTATGAATCCTTCCATGAGAGGATGGTGCTGAAAATATGAAGGACTGAAGGAATGGGTCCATGGGTCTTTAAGAAAATTATTCATGTGTGTGTGTGTGTGTGTGTGTGTGTGTGTGTGTGTGTGTGTGTGTTCCAGGGGACCGAACCCAGGGGTGCTCTACCATGAGGTACATTCCTGGCCTTTTTTTTATTTTTTGAAACAAAATCTTGCTAAGTTGCCCAGGCTGACCTCAAAGTGATGAATCACCTGCCTCAGCCTCCTGAGTAGCTGGGGTGGAATTATAAGTATATACTGTTGTGCCTGGTTCTTTCACATACTTTTAAAATCTACTACTTTTGGTCAGTATATGGCAAAATGGGCAAAATTTGATTTGTTTCCTCTCATAGAATAGTGATTGTATTAGTTGAGTTTCTTGCATTTTGAACACTTATTCTAAAATTAATGGTAAATATTATACAGCTGTCTTACTATGTTTTTATCCAATTAAAAATTCCCATTTATACCTTTTTGTTTACAAAGTAAAAGGTTTAATATTCTAGGCATATAGTATACTTAGATTTGTGTTGTTTAAAATAATTTTTGAAAAAATTGTTTCCTTACAGTGCTGGGAATTGCATCTAGGGCCTTGCACGTATTAGTTAAGTACTCTATCACTAAGTTATATCCCCAGCTTCCAAAACTTACTTTTTAAAAGGATAGTATTCTAAGCCAGGTGTGGTGACAGAAGGCTGAGGCAGGAGGATTGCTATGAGTTTGAGGCCAGCCTGGACTACGTGAACTATAGAGTGAGACCTCGTCTCAGAAAAACTAAAAGATTAAAAACTAAAAGGATGATATTCAACAAATGCACAGAGAACATTCATAGTGTATATGTATAATATAAAGAATGACAATAAGACACCCATTTATCTGTTGCACAGTTTGAGAAATAAAATTTGACTAATATATTAGAGTCCTCATATACCCCTCACTATTTTCTCTCCTCATACTCAAATAACAATGACAAAATTTAAAGTCTATTTTTCTCTCAACTTTTTGTAAAGTTGGTTTTAAATTTACATTTATTCTTATATAATATATGGTTGAGTTTTTCTAAAATTTTCATTTTTTACACATAAAAATAGAAGTGTTTCTTTTGTGTGTGTGTGTGTGGGTGTGTGTGGGTGTGTGTGTGTATGTGTGTGTGTGTGTGTGTATGTATTGAGGATTGAAATCAGGGCTTGGTGCTAAACTAATTTTTACTATTTTGTCTTGAGACAAGCTCTTGCTGAGTTGCTAAGTTGCCCAGGCTAGGCTCAAATTTGCAGTTCTCCTGTCTCAGCCTCCCAGAGTGCTAGTGTTACAGGCATGCATCACCAGGCCTGGCTGATATTTGCTTATAACAAAGTTTGGTGATATTCATGCATGTTTATGTGTATAGATGTGGCACATGCATTTTCACTTCTGTGTAATACCTCATAATACAACCTCATAACTTAATTATTTACTTACCCACTCTCCCTTTTCTTCCACTTAAAAAAATGTGGCCTTGCTATGCTGCCAAGGCTGGCTGGAACTCCTTTGCTCCAGGGATCCTCATATCATATTCTGTTGAGCAGCTGGGACTACAGGTGTGCCCTATCATAGTAGGCTGTTTTTCATTTGGTTTACTTGTGGGTTGTTGGCTTCTGATACATGTCCCCTGGTGAATGTGAAGGAGAGCAGAATTGCTAGGCTAATTGCTTAACTTCTGAATTTTATATGAAATACAGTTTGCATTCCTTTGAATTTAGGGAGGATTTGAGATTGAGGTAATTTGGTCCATACCTCTGGAGGATGAAGGAGGAAGATCACAAGTTTGAGCCCACCCTGGGCAATTTAGCAACTTAATAAGACTCTTTCTTAACATCAAAACAAACCAAAAATGGGCTGGATATGTAGCTCATTGTAAAGGCCCTGGACTCAATATCCAGTACTCCTCTAAAAAAGATAATTTCATTGAAATCTGCAGTTTGCTGATTTTGTTTGAATTTTAGCATTTTTTGGAAAAAAGTTTGCTTTTAAAATTGGAGGTAATTGATTTATTCTGAAAGTTTAGGAAGTGAGGACTTCCAGATAAATTATATGCATTTTATAGAGAGATGAAAGAGCTGTACACACAAATATATGGAACATGTAGTCAATTTCAAGAAGTGGAATATAGTATTAATAATAGTGGATAACAAGGAATACACACAAAATAGGATGATTGTCCTAGTACATGCCAGGAGGTAGGTTTTGTTTTGTTTTGCTTTGCTTTGCTTTATTTTGTTTTTACAGTAGTCCTGGGGATTGAACCCAGGAAGCCTTGAGCTACCGACCCATCCCCCACCACCTTTTTAATTTTGATTCACAGTTTTGCTAAGTTGCGCAGGATGGCCTGAAGCTTGTGGTCCTCCCGTTTTAGCCTCTGGAAAGACTGAGACAATAAGAGTGTGTGACCATATCCAACCTGATAGCGAGTGTGTGTTTGTATTTGTACCTCTGAATAGGAGAGGTGAAAAAATTCCCTTCAGCTTTCTGTTTTTTAGATTAAAAGGAACTATTTTTAAAAAGATATTTAGCCCATCTTCATTCCCAGGGCATCTTCTCCTATCTGTAATTAAAATGCTGAATTTAATTTTAACATGGTGTTCAACATTCTGCAAGTACAAGAGAAAAGTCAACTTTGCAACTAGCATACATTTCTCTGCTTTCTTTTGTATATATGTCAACTTTGCAATTAGCTTACATTTCTCTGCTTTCATATATATATATATATATATATATATATATATATATATATATGTAGACATGTTTTAGAAGTAAAATTCATATGTATTTATGATATAATGCCTCTCCTTCTAAAAGAGGTAAAGATAACCCTGTGAATGTACAAGTATGCACCTTCCAATGTTCAGCTAAGGCATTTGAAATTTAAATTTTTTTTCCTTCTTCTTTCCCAAATTTACTAGTCTTTTGGACTACATGCTTGTAGTTATTTTCTAATGTGAACTGGTGGGTAAGGCCAGGTTTAACAATAACAACAAAGATATAGCAAAATATAGAAAAAAAACTTTTGGTAAATATCCCAGAAGGTTGGATTCAGAGAAGAGGCATCAAGATTTAACTACTGCAAACCCATTCGAGGAATAGGAAGCTGAGGTAGAGTGGTGACTTAAGTGAAATGATTTAGGTGCAGAAGATTAATATGTTAAACACTGTATGGTTTTTCGGACTTGGAAAACCCAGAACACAGACATTCTTTGGAACCATATGAAGTGATAGCCGGAGCCAGGGGAAGGGTTAGGGAGGCCGTGGGAGGGTAGAAAATGGGAAGTGATTGTAAAATCGACATGATATATATGTGTACAAAACACCCAAATTCATTGTAAATACTATGTATTACATTTGTATATTAATAAAAACAGTGGGAAAAAATTAAAAAATAAAGATCCCCAGAACCACTAAGGATGGCCGTGGGTACCCAAACACAATGGAAAATGTTATTTTGGGTATTCTTCAATCTGATGGCTCTTTATGCAACAACATTTTCATTATATTATTGCAATAATCTATGTATGCTTATATGTATTTTATTTGTGATGCAGCTTATATATGTAATAGGTCTAATTTATATAGGCAATAAGGAATGTCATCTATACATGTAAATTTTCTAAATTAATAGAACACATTCTTTTTATGTATCGAGTGTTTAAATTGTATTTTATAGATGTAAATAATTTTATACAGGCTAGTATATTTATTTGTCTTACTAAAATATAATAAATATAACCAAACTGGGCCACCAAAAAAAAAAAAGCTTTCTGTTTTTTAGATAAAGAGGAACTATTTTTTAAAAGATATTTAGCCCATCTTGATTCCCAGGGCATCTTCTCCTATCTGTAATTAAAATGCTGAATTTAATTTTAACATGGTGTTCAGCATTCTGCAAGTACCAGGGAAAAGTCAACTTTGCAATTAGTGTGCATTTCTCTGCTTTCTTTTGTATATATGTATGGACATGTTTTAGAAGTGAAATTCATATACATTTATGATATAATGCCTTTCCTTCTAAAATGTAATTTTATAATTCTAGTTATTATAATAATTCATTCACTTAGAAAAGTCCTCTTTTCTTTCCTACCTCCTTGTTTAAGGCATTTACTTTTGCTCTTGCTTGGGCTACACCCATGCTTTTTTAGGTACTAGAGATACAGTAAGAATCCAGATTTAATCTTGTTCTCAAAGAATTTAGTTTAGTGGGAGAGAAGAATGTGTAAACAGACAATTCCCAGGCATTGTTTTTTGCTGATTTGATTCATACTTAGTGTAATAGAGTGAGTGGGATGAGGAAAACCTCTAGTTTTGGAATATTAAAACAACACCAGTTGGGAGACTGAAGCAGGAAGATTGCCTTGAGTTCAAGGCAGGACCAGCCTAGAATGCAGATCAAGACCTTGCCTCGATAAATAAATAAATAAATAATAAATGAAAACAAAAAAAAACAAAACACCAACACCAACAACAAACTTTGTTCTTTGACTTTAAAAATACTTAAGTACTTGCTTACTTATCTGTTGTTAGGTATCATTTCTGTACATATATTTTTGGACCTAAAAAAGAAAACAGAAAAATTGTTTAGAAAAATTTCTTATTATGAATTCCCTAGAATAGTCTGTTTTCTTGTTTGAGTTTCATGAAAAAGGAGAATACTGATTTTTAGTGCAATGAGTCATTGTCACTTCTGGAATTTAATTTTTTTTCCTGTGCTGAGGATCCAGCCCAGGGCCTTGTACACAGTAGGCAGATGGTTTACCACTGAGCTACATCCCCCACCTTGGAAATTTCCATTGAGCAATCATTGGTCACATCTTGTGATTATTTTAATGAAATCCCAAGTATGGCATGATATTCAGAATTAAAGTAGAATAATCCATGAGATGGTACCTTGAGTCTACATATATTCATGTACTTAATAAATGTGGAGATTTTAGTACTGGCTTGCTTTACTTTAAGAAAGCACAGGCCCATAATTTAGATAATCTCTGATTATTAAAGATTGAGAAGCTAGTCTGCGAAGGATTGCAAGCTGCCCTAGTAGATTTGGCAGTGAGAGGTGAGGGAATCACTGTTCCACGTGTCAATAGGTGGTGGAGGCTGATGGTATTGGCTTAGAGCTTAAGTAGGAGAGGTGGAAGAATAAATAGTTTAATTTGTACTCTTTGCTGATTGCTGATTAAATAATGTTCATTTAGTGTACATTATGATTACCAACCATCTGGAACTGCAGGGATTTTTCTGCAACACAGGACTATAAGTGTTAAAATAAATCTGGTTGAGCTATGGTAATTAAAGGGTTGCCTATGTGCTGGATGCTGTGCTACCCTCTGAGGATGTAAAGAAAAGAGACATACCAAGAGAGAATGATTTATATGAGGTTATTCTTTAGGGTAGAAGTAAACTTAGGGGGTCATGGGAACACTCCCAAGTTGTAGATGTTCAGAGAGGAAGCTTGAGGAGAAGGTGATAGAATTGAATTCAGGAAAAAAAAAAAAAGTAGACATTTCCCTGACAAAAACTAGGGGAAGAGCATTTCAGGCAGAAAAGCATGCTGTCTGTAGAGAAGCAAACATTGTTGTGGTTTTCCCCCCAGAAAGTAAAGGGAAGTGGCCAAAAGGGGCCTGGAGGAGGGAGCCCAGGTGCTTTGGTACCCCAGCATTGTGAGGATGTGGGAGACAAAGCCTGGTGGCCTCTGCTTTCAGTGAGACTGGAACATCACTGGGGAAGAGGGGCAGTGGGAGGGAACCGTGAGTTTCCAAGGCAATCAGATCATATTAGGTGAAAAAGATCCAAGCTGTAAGAGAAATAACTCACGCTTGCTGATGCTTCTTTTGTTTTCAGGTGCTAAGTACTTCCCAGTATTAGCACATTAATGATCACAACAACCACAAAGATAAGTACCATTACTATTTCACTTTTACAGATGAAACTTAGGCACAGAGGATGTAAAACTTGCCCAAAAATACAGTTCCTGAGAGCTGGGTGCCAGAATTTTGTAGGTTTTAAAAATCTGAAGCCTTTTTGTTTTAATTCTACTTTTGCCTTTGATGAATTTCCAAACATGAGCTGTGTGATGCTCATAGTCACCTCTTGCTGTGTTATTATCTCCAAATGAGGTGACAGTAATCAAGGTAGAATCTTGCTCATAGTTACAGGGGTACTCAAGATACATGGTTAGGCAAATCCATAGGTGAGAACTGCCAGCTCTGTAGTCTGACTTCTTTAAAATTTGTATTTCACATTTTCTAGCTTAAGTATGCATGAAGATTCAGAGGAAGTTTGTGGTTAGCTACCTTGATCTTCAAGTAGTCTCACTTCGTCTACTTGAAACACAGGAATAAGAAAGATAGATTGGTGTCCACATTTACAAAACCCAAACTATCTTTACATTATAGGTTTCCAAGAGACAAAATAAAGGTCTTGGAGTTAAATTGTGCATCTACTAGTGTTGTAGTTTGGATTTGGGATGTCGCCCAAAAGCCTCATGCATTTGGATGTTATGGATTATCTGGTGGAATTGTGCTCTTGGGAAATTGGAACTTGGTCTGGAGAGATGAATTATGGGCATGTGGTGGATTACAGGTATATGATGGAAAACAGGTATGTGGATTGGATTATAGGTGTGTGGTGGAGGCTTAAACCTGGAGGTGGTGGAACACTGAGGCGGGAATCAAAAGGGGCAGATCACTGTTTTAGGACCTGGAAGGATATATGCTGCTTCCTTCCGTCGTTCGGGGACTTGACTTGACTTGGCTTCCTGTTTGAAATATCATAAGGAGCTGCCTGTACCTTTTCCTTTGCCATGATCTTCCACTGTTTTTGGCTGACCCTGAGTGGACTTCGACTGTTTGAAACTGTGAGCTGGAATAAACTTTTCTTCCCCTAATTTGTCAGATATTAGTCTCACAACAAAAAGCAACTAAGACAATTATTCTAAAAAAAAGATAATAACTACTCTGAAAGATTACATATTAATTGATGTTCCAGTCTTTCTTAACCTTATACTTCTTAGTCCTGCTCCTAAATACATGCTTATGAATTTTTTTCTGCTTGGAAGGCCCTTTTTCTGCCTTTCCATCCCTGAAAACTCAATGCATAGTTCAAAAGAGCAGAAATCTTACCCACATGACTCCTTTTCTGACTGTGTAGACCCTGTTTGTCCTCATCACTCGTTTTTTTAACCAGTGTTTTTCAGACAGAACCTTTACACTCTTAAAAAGGAGCCTTAAAACGACCTTGCAGTTATGTTAAAAATATTCATTTAAAAAGTAAGAGTACCCTTTACCTGTTAATATCATAAAACATAATTTTATGAAAGCTATGTTCTTTCCAAAACTGAAAATCACTGATTAACATTATTTCATGTTTGCAAATCTCTTAGTATTTGCTTAATTATTGACAGCTGTGTTCTTGTATCTGCTTCTATATCCCACAAATATAATATGTTTTGACTGAAGTGCGTAAAAACAGTCCAGCCTCCGAGATATGCAGTTGGAAAAGCAGATGTATTTTCAAAGCCTTTTCAAAAATTGTGGCTATTGGTGTGCATGGAGGCACACACTTGATATCTCAGGACATGGTGGGGTGAAGCAAGAAGATCTCGAGTTCTAGGCCTGTGCTACATAGCAAAACTGTATCTCACACTAAACAAAACAAAGACTGTAGATATCTTCTCAAGACTTCGTAAGTGGTAGTTTTTAAAGTTTCAGTTGAATTCTGAACCCGTATCAATCAATACACTTTAACACAGCTACATTAAAATCTGTTGATTATTATATTCATTTTCTAGGTCCATGACCACATAAACTTTGTGGCTTACAGCAACAGAAATTGAGTCTCTCTCTTTTTGGAAGATGAGCAGTTCTAAAATGCAAGAACAGGCAAAGTCATATTCTCTCCAAAGACCAGGAGATGATCCATCCCAGTGTTTGAAGCTTCTGGTGGTTGTCTGCCTGTGTCTTCATAAGGCCTTCTCCCTATGTCTGCCTTTCCTTTTGTCATCCATTTAGGATACTTGTCATTTGATTTAGGGCTTCCTCAGATAATCTCATCTTGAGATCCTTTTGGGGGTCACCATTCAACCTACTATAGTCTTTAAAATTTTGAAGGAGTTTTGTTGTATGCTTCGTTTTATAATCTCATACACACTAACTGGTTCAGTTATTGTTGTGGTTTGGATCTGGAATGTCCCCCAAAAGCATCATGTATTTGTGGATACTGTGTTCTGTTGTGAGATAGGACCTGGCTAGAAGGAGCGGATGTTTATGGCTTGACCTAGAGGGTGTGTGCTAGTTCCACCCTTCCTCCCAGACTTGACTCTGTTCTGCCAAGCTTTGAGGATCTCTGTGTCCAGCTCTGGCGCTGCCATGTTGCTGTCCCATTTTCCAGCCACCCACCCGTGAATGGACTGTTACCTGAAACTTTGAGCAAAGAATAAGTCTTCCCTCAAGTTGTGGATGTCAGGTATTGAGTCACGGTGACGAAAAGGTAACTAAGACACTAGCTTATGCAGATCATACATACGTTAACACATTTCATTTAACAGTATTTAAAAAATCATATTTTTAGCATCAGTAACTGTGCACCAGCAGAATTTCTCAGTGAAGGGGAGTAGATGAGCTCATAGTAGTAGAAACCCATTTTCTAACCCCCTGAGTTTCACTTGAAAGTCTAAATGTTGTCATTGCCAACAAACACATTGAGCTGTTTTCCTTGATGTGACAGGCTTATTTTGGGCGTTAAAAAAAAAAAAAAACAAGCCAAATCAAACCAAACCAAAAACAAAACAAAAAACCTGCCAAATACCAGAGCATGGCAAATGCCATCATTTGTTAGCCATCTTTTTAAACAAAAATGGAATTCTTAGGTTAAAATAACGAGTTGAGCTCTAGCACAAAGGACTTTTTCTTTTATCATTAGACTTTTATATATGGAAGAGATACTTTATGTACTTCTTATCTTAACAGCATGTTAAAAGAAATACATTCAAAGATCACAATTTCCTAAAGTTAATAATTTTTACTCATCAGTAGCATTGTTTTTTGGTACTGAGGATTGAGCCCAGGACCTTTGCACGAAGCTGCATCTCCAGTCTGTTTTTTGTTTCTGGTTTTGAGTCAGGGTCTTGCTAAGTTCCTTGCCTCAGATCTCCAAGAGTATCAGTGGCATTCCTGAGTGGACTTTTTGTTGTTGTTGGGGTTTTTGTTTGGTGTGGCTTGGTTTGGTGCTGAGGATCAAAACCCAAGGCTTTGTGTGTGCTGGGCGGGTGCTCCCGCACTAAATCTCTCTACCCTTGTTTTTTCTTTAAAGCAAGTAAGTGATAGTGAAGAAAGAAGAAAGCAGTGATTATTTCTTTAAAGTAGAAAGCTGTTATTTAAAAGAAGGGACTATTTCTTTAAAGAAAGAAACCATTTAAAACAAATGACTTTTTTTGAGACAGGAACTCCGCTCTATAGTCTAGGCTGGTTGTGAGCTCATTATGTAGCCTGGCTGGCTGAGAACGCACTGCATTCATCCTGCCTCAGTTTCCCAGTTGCTGGGATTACAGGCATGCTTTACAAGTGACTTTTTTAGACAAGAAAGTGGTGGTGAGGAAAGCAGTGACCATTAATACAGTGGCTGCACTGCCTTGGTTCATGCCAGGCAGGAGCATTTCTGGCTACTGTTGTTTTTGCACAGTCAGTGTAAATGTCAACACGCTGAAAAAGGCAAGTCACATCTTAGTGTTCTTATGAAAATAGCTTATTTTCACACCTCCCCTAAAAGTGTTTTAGGGTCCATGACTATACTTTGAGAATTGCTAGTGTATACTTTTGGTTTAGATTTTTTTTTTCCAGTGCTGGAGGTGAACTCCATGGCCTTTGCACTATACTTCCCTAGCTCTTTTTTTTTTTTTTTTGTTTTCTTTTGTTTTGTTTTGTTTTGATTTTAAGACAGGGACTTGTTAAGTCACTGAATTGCCCAGGCTAAGCTTAAACTTGAAATGCTTCTGTCTCAGTGTCCCAAAGCCCTGGGATTACAGGCCCATGCCACCAGGCCTGGATAATATATATGTATTTTTATCACAAAAAATGGTACTACTTCCTTAGAAATAAAGCATATGCGTATATCTAAAAAATTCAAAAAGTGAATAAAAATAATGAAAACCAGCAGCCTCTTATCTTACCATTCTTCACATTGTTTTAATGAAAAAAGCTTTTATTATAAAAAATTTAATCCCCCCCAAAAATAGCCCAAATAATCTAATTAGTATTGGTAAAACTGTTGACCAGTATCAGCAGTTATCTAATGATGGGAAAATCTTATTTTTGTTAGTCCTTATAAATACAATTTTTAAAGTAAATCCCAGGCATCAGATTTTTTTCAATATACTGAAATATTTATGGATAAAACATGATATAATAACATCATCACACCCCAAAAAAGAGTTCTTAATGCCTCTAGCTAACCAGTCATATTCTTATTTCCCCATCTGCCTCAACATATTTTTTGTATAATAAAGATCCATGTATTAATAGGATACATAATTGGTAAGTGCTGTATCTCTTAAAGTATTTTTTTTGTAGGGCTTGGGATTGAACTGAGGGCTTTATGCTTGCTAAGCAAGCTCTCTGCCACTGAGCTATACTCCCAGCCCTTTAAATCTTATAATCTGTATGTTTTGTGCTATTTGTTTATATATTTTTGAGATAGGGTCTTGCTGTGTAGTCTAGGCTGGTCCTGAGCTCACTATGTAGCCCAGGCTGGCCTCAAAGTCATGAGAATCTTACTGCTTCAGCCTCCCAAGTGCAGGGATTATAGGCGTTTACCACTGTATATAGTTTATGTGGTGCTGGGGAATAGAAGAACCCAGGGCCTTGAGTTTGTGACACAGGCATTTACCTGCTGAGCTATTTCTTCAGCTGTCCCCCTCCCCCTTTTTAAAAAAACTTAAAATTTGTATAAGGAAGGAGCTAGACCATTTGACCTGGAGAATTTTCTGCTAGATTTTGCTGATCACATACTTGTAATGTCATTTATATGTGCCTGTGACTTCTATATTTTCTGTGAAGTGTAAGTTAGAGCTAGAAGCCTAATAGGATTTGGTTTTAAATATTTATTTAAATACTTCATAAATGATGTTTTTGTCATCAAGAAGCATAAAATGTTTGCTTAGCTCTCCTTTTATGAAGGAAGCAGCCACTGATAATCCTTGCCTACATGTGTTAACTTATTAACTAATTCATTGCAAAATCTTCTCTTTCTTTCCTTTTGCCTCCCTTCCTTCCTTCCTTCCTTCCCCCTTTGTTTTGGGTGCAGGGGCTGAACCCAGGGTCTCAGGCATGCTAAACGCGTGCTTTACCACTGAACCATACCCCTAGGTCCTCTGTCATATGATGCCATCTTTATTAACTGAGATTATTGTGTAAAGGAAAAAAATTTTTGGCCATTTGCTTACACTGGGGTGGGGTTTATATTGGAAAGGCAGAATGGAGGTGTCAGCCTTTACATACCACTTTTCAAAATAACAATTTAGTTATTTACTATTATCCAAAAGTAACCTATGTAATTTGTTTTCTGTTTTTTAGTATCTTTATAAATCCCTGGATTTAAGTACTCACTGTCTTTCAATTCACTACAGTCATTCTTTTTTATGCTCAACTTTTCCATCTTCAGTTAGCTCTTTAAAGTGTCCTTTTAGGCATTTGGCATGATTCTGGAAGTCACTGGTCCTGTATCAGAAGGTGAGGATGTTAAGACATTCCAGAAGCACTTCGTACATTTCCTACTGATGCAAGAAGCTGTGGTTCACTTTAATGGGAAATAATTAGAGACCATAATCTTGGAACTGATAGTAGTTATTTCATTGGATAGGTCATTGATTTCTAGCCTTTTTCATGCTAGAGCTAAGATAATGTGTATATATGGGTAAAAAACAACAAATACTCGTTCTGATACTTTCAACTGGATTTCAGTACTGTGAGTGTTTGTCATTGTCTTTGTTGGTTTGTGGGTCAAAATTTCTGGCTCTCATGGACATAATGGTAATTATTGTCTTGTCCTACTATACACTCAAGTACTATTACTAGTAATATGATTACTTGAAAAGAATTCATGATTTTTAATGTTCTTTTTGTCCTTAGATTTAGTGATGAAACTAGCATATCTAGGGATATCCTTTATTTTAAAGTCACTTTAAGTAATTGTTTAGTCAGATACATTTAAGATAGAAGCGTATTTAATCATTTTTCCTTTTATTTCCTGTTATAGTCCACTTTGTACATCAAAATAGTAAACTTTGTGTGTTTTTTTCAAACTTGTACCTTTTCTGTAAACATACAGTTACAATAAGGGTGTACCAGAAATTGTCATACATAGGAAAATAAACTCATACGTGTATGTGTGTGTGTGTGTGTGTGTGTGTGTGTGTGGCAATTTCTGGGACACTCCGTAGAGGAGGCTCGAGTTCACTCAGCATATTTGACTCCCCATGTTGATGATTGTTATGGTTACTATAATTTCTATACTTAATGTATTAGTCCATTTTCTGATGCTGTGACAAAATACCTGAGATAAAGCAACTTGGAATAAAGGCTTATTTGGGCTCATGGTTTCTTTTCTTTCCTTCTGATACCAAGGATTGAGCCTAGGGCCTTCTGTACCCAGCTACACCCCCAGCTGAAGGTTTTACTAAGTTGATAAGTTGCCCTCACTGGACTTGAATTTGCAGTTGTCCTGCCTCAGCCTCAGAGTGCTAGAGTAATGGTGTGTTCCACCACACTCAGCTAATTTCAGAGGATTTAATCCCTGGCTCCATTGTTTTTAGGTAGAAATGTCATGGTGGAAAGATTTAGTAGAGGAAAACTCCTAACCTCATACATAGCAGCCAGCATTCAGAGACCAGCATTCAGAGAGGAGGAGCGGAAGTATGTGTAAGATGGGCTTCCTCCCCTTTCCCTTTGTTTTCCATTTGGGACCCTGCCCTTCTGTGCGGTGCCTTGTACATTCGGAGAAGATCTCATCCCTTAGTTTGGTTTCCCATATGCGGTCCTCTCTGAAAACACTCTTGTGGACAGAGCCAGAAGTCTGCTTTACTAATTTTAAGGGATTTCTCAAAATTCAGTCACGTTGACAATCAAGATTAGCCTTCACATGAGTGGAGGGCGTGGCTCTGTGGTAGAGCATGTGGAGACCTTGGGCTGCATCTCTAGCATTGCATAACAAAATAAAGTGATGAACTGTGAAGCATTTTTAAACAAATATGAGTAGTTAACCATGGATTAAAAAGTACTGATTATATCATATAAATCATTTGGGACAAATTTAAACTCAGAATCCTGTTCCAGATTCCAGTGTCAACAATTACTCAGCACATCATTAATAAGGTAATTTTCTGCTGACAAGATTAATGGAAAAGAAGTGAATCTGGAGGGTTGGGCACAGGTTCAGTTGGATGTCAAACCTAAAGATTGCACTTCCTCTCCAAAATGAACAACCTCTGATTGTTGTTTATCAAATTTTATTTCCTCTGGACCACTGCTAAGTAAAACTAAAATGTGATTATGTAATAGGTCAGAGTTCTTCTCTATAGAGTTCAGTCCATTCAGTGTAACATTAAAATTTTTGTAATAAGAGTTGGAGGAATAGCACAGCAGTTAGGGTGCTTGTCTAGTCAGAGCAAGGACCTGAGTTAGATTCCCTTGCATCATATCAACCAGGAATGCCTGTAATCCCAGATTCGGGAGGCTGAGGCTGGAGGATTGCTGTGAGTTCAAGGCCAGCCTAAGCTACATAGTGAGTTCAAGGCCAGCGTAAGCTACATAGTAAGTTCAGGACCAGCCTAAACTACAGAGTGAAACCCTGTCTCAAAAAATAAAATAAATAAATAAATAAAATTTTTGTAAGTCAGTATGCACTCATGCAAAAGAGTAGACACTTTTTTTATTTTTGGCCAGGGGAGTGTTGTTTTCTATTTATTTATTTATTTATTTAGGATGCCTAAGATCCAACCCAGCTCTCCCACAAGAGGGAAACGCTTTGTCATTGTGCTACATTCCCAGCCCCTAGTGTGTTTCTCTATGATTAGTTCATGTGTTAGATTTTTAAGTGCGTGCTCTGTTGTGCTCCTCCTTCAACTTTAGTTTTTAGTATATTGCTTCTTGCCTTTTGGCTACGATCATGTATAGTTCTTAGTGTAATTTCTTCAGTTCAACAAAAAAATATATTTATTTATTTATTTATGTATTGTTTTATTCTTTTGCTGTCCTAAGGATCAAACCCAGGGCATCATGCATTCTAGGGAAGTGCCCTACTACTATTTCCTGAGGCCATGAAATAAAGTTTATTTCTAAAAGTTAAGAGCCATCTCAGAATTCTAGTCTGAGAAAATAGTAAAAATGTGATATTAATTTGCTCTAGAATATTAGGGAATAATTTATTGAAACTCACTGGCCTTTTCAAAGTGATTTTATTAAGCTGTTATTACAGAGGGATGACCTAGCATAAAAGTAATAGCATAATGGAACCTGAACCCAAATTACCTCAGTTGTAATTGGAGCCTCAGTCACTGGGGTGACCTTGGGGAAGTCATTTGACTTTTCAGGTTGTTTCTTCAGTTGTAAAAGATGTTGACCGTTTTACCTAACTCATGTCATTATTGTGAGGATGAATTTTTCAAGGGGATTCAGACATGGGAGAGTCAAATGTTCTTCCAGAAAAACACATCTCCAACTTAAAATGATATTGAAGAGGATTTCTGTGCAAGAGGTCATTTTACATTAATCTTTTTTCTTCAACAAATATTTCAAGTTCCTGGTATATATAAAAGAATATGCCAAGAGCTTGTAAAGAGTATTCTAGGAATAATAAGATGAATCCTATGGATCCTTCTGGCACTTAGTGTCTAACAGAGGGTATATAAATTCAAATAAATAACAGAGGCAGGGGCAAAAGATGCAGATACAATGCTCAGAGGAGCTTACAGAAAATTGTATTCTTCTTTAAAGAATGATGAAAACATCCTAAAGAAGCTTATATTTGAATAGTGCCTTGGGGGTTGAGCAGGTCTTACATATGTAGAGAAGTTAGGTCCTGCGTTGCGTATAAAGGGGTTTGTCTCGTTTGGAGCATTGGGTGCTGCTGGGGAAAGTGGGGATAATGGATGGTAGGAACATGAAGGACCAAGGAGACTGAGCTATTATGATTGGGTTTCAGTCCTCAGCAGGTGTTTTTTTGTTTGTTGAGATGAAGTCTTGCTACAGTGCCCAAGCAGGCCTTCCTCTCCTAGCCTCAAGTAGTCCTTCTGGCTTAGCCTGCTGAGTAGCCCAGACTGTGGATGCATTCCACTGTGTCCAAGGAAGGTTTCATTTTGCTTTTCAAATTGAGGTGAAATTCAAGTAGCATTCACCATTTTAAGGTGAATGATTTGGTACACTTGCCATGTTAGTCAACTGCCCCCTTTGTCTATTTACAAAACATTTCCAACACCCCAAAATAAGAGCTGCACCCATTAACAGATACTACCTATCCTAGTGCCTGACATCTACCACTGCTTTCTAAGAAATTACCTCCTTATGTCAGTGGATTCAAATAAGTGTGACCCCTTGTGTCAGGATTCTTTCACTTGGCATAATATTTTTAAGGTTCATTCATGTTATAGCATGTATCTATTTTTGGAGCTAGCAATCCATTTTTGGAGCTAGGTAATATTTCATTGAATATGTATACTATAATCTGTTTATCTGCTCTATTGAGGGACATTTGAATGTTTCCACCTTCTAAGTACAGTGACCAGCGATGCTGTGAACATGCATGTACAGGTATTTGTTTGAATATTGTGCCTGTTTCTTTGGGGCATATATATATGGAAGTTGGTTCTTATGTTGGGTCACATAGTAATTATGTGTTTAACTTTCTGAGGACCTTCAAACTGTTTCAGCAGTTTTACATAATAGCTACATCATTTATGTTCTCACCAGCAATATAAGTCTAAGAGCTCTCATATTTTTACATCTTCATACATACTTTCTACCTCTTGATTATTGCCACCTAGTACATATGAAGTGTTATATCTGGTTTTATTTTACATTTCTGTAATGATATTGAGCATGTTTTTATGTGTCTATTGGTTGTTCGTGTACCTTTGTGGGATATATGTTTATTCAAGTCTTTTGTTGGTTACTAAATTGAATTATTTGTCTTTTTGTTGTATGAATTTTGTTACACAAGTTCTTTATATATTCTGTCTCTCTCTTTTTTTTTTTTTTTTTTTTTTTTTTTTTTTTTTTTTTTTTTTTTTTTTTTTTTTTTTTTTTTTTTTTTTTTTGAGATAGGCTGTAGTCCTGTGGTGCAGGCTGGTCCTGAACTCACTCTGTAGCCCAGTCTGGCCTCGGACTCATGGCAAACCTCATGTCTCAGCCTCCTGAGGGCTGGGATGACAAGCATGTGCTGCCATGCCCAGTTTATGTGTTGCTGGAGAATCAAACTCGGGGTTTTGACCTTGTGAGGCAAGTACTATAACCACTGAGCTATTTCTCTGTCCCCTCTTTATATATTCTAAATACTAGACTATTTATCAAATATGTGTGTTGCAAATATTTTCTTAGCTTTTAAGGTTTTTTTTTTTTTTAATACACTATGGAGACCAGGCTAGCCTTGACTTCATAGCAGTCCTCCTACCTCAGCCTGAGTGTTGATATTACAGGCAGAGTGTCACCGCACCCAGCCAATCCTTATGTGGTGAAGGGAGAGTTGAGGGTAGGGCCTTATGCATGCCAAGAAAGTGCTTTAACCACTGAGCTAAGCCCATCGTCCCCATATTTTATGAGCTTCATAAGACAGAAGCTGGGACTGTCAATTTGATACTTTTCTTCTTTTCTAACATGAACATTCCTGTTTTTGTTTGAGACAAGTTCTTGATCTGTCATTTGGGCTGATCCTGAAATCACTGTGTAACCCAGCGGGCCTTGAACACATAGCAGTTCTCCTGCTTCAGCCTCCAGAGTGTTGGAATTATAGGCATGTGCGACCACACCCTGTTTATATGGTACTGGGGAATTGAACTCAGGGCCTTGTGTTAGCTAAGCAAGCTCTTTAACTGTTGTGCTATTTCTCCAGCCACAACATTAGTGCCATCCACAAAGTTTAGTAAGAGTTTTCATTTTCATCCAATGCAGAGTATTTTTAAATTTTTCTTTTGATTCCTTATTTGACCCATGAGTTATTAGAATTGTATATTTTCATTCAAAATATTAGATTTTCTAGATATATCTGTTGAGTTTTGATTAATATTATTTTATTTAGAGAACATAGTTTTATAAGATCTGACACTTCTGAAACTTATTCACACTTATTACCCAGAATGTGGTCTTTCTTGGTAAATATCTTGTGTGCACCTGAAAAGAATGCATACTTTTCTGTTTGGAAGTGTCCTATAAATGTCACTTAGGCTAAGGCAGTAGGTGGTTGTTTAGGTGTGCTGTTTCCTTACAGTTTTTCTATTAGTGTAAATATTGAGGGGCTGGAGGAATGGCACAGCAAACACAAAGCTCTGTGTTTGATTCCCCAGCACCTCATAAAGCTGGGCGAAGTAGCTCATGCCTGTAATCCCTGCACTCAGGAGGCTGATTTAAGAGGATTCCCACAAGTCCAAGGCCAGCCTGGGCTCCGTAGTGAGTTCAAGATCAGCCTGGGCTACAAAACAAACAAACCCCAAAATAAGTAATGAGAGGTTTTGACACCTCTGGCTATGATAGTGGGCATATCTATTTCTCCTTGAAGTTGTTTTAGTATTTGCTCATATGCTTTGGAGGCTCTGTTGTTCGGAGTAGGAGGATGTTTAGGACGGGTCTGACCTTTTGATATGGTGGCCCCTTATCATTATATAATGATCTCTTTCCATGGTACTGTTATTTGCTCTGCAATATCTTTGGCAGAGCTGTCCCAGCTTACCTTTTACTAGCATTAGAGTGGTGCATCTTTTTCCATCTTCTTACTTTAAATCTATGTGTGTTTTCACATTTGAAGTGCAGTATTTTCTTTTTTTTTGCAGGTAGTACATAGTTGGATCTTGTTCTTTTAATCCAATATGACAACTTATTTAATTGGGGCTGTTCGGACCATTAAGTTTAATATTATTATTGATCTGATTCAGGTTTCTCCCGTGTTGCTGTTTGTTTTTTATTTGTCCTATATGTAGTCTCCTTTTTCTTCATTTTTCTACCTTGTTTTGGATTGTTTTGGCTTTGTTTATGATCCTATTTTATCCCCTTCATTGGCTTACTGTGAATAATTATAACTTTTTTGTTATTTTAGTGGCTGTTCTAGGGGTTAAATACATATAGGTGAGTTATCCTGGTTAATTTAATTCAATGGAATTAAGCCATATTACTTAGAGGATATTAACACTTACTTATAACAGATATTCCTTATAATACCATGTCTTTTCTCCCAGATTGGGTACTATAATGTCATGTATTTATTTTACTTACACATTGGCTTTAAAATCCACAATAAATTACTATTCTCTAAAAATAATTATCTTTTAAAAAATTCAAATTATAAAAAGTCAGTATATATGCTCATCCCCATTACTTTTTCATGTTCTCTTCATTACGTGTGTGTGTGTGTGTGTGTGTGTGTGTGTGTGTGTGTGTGTATTTCCAGAAATAAGGAATAATTTTCCTTATGTCTGAAGGGCTTCCTTGAATATTTATGTGAATTGGAATTCTTTCAGTTTTTCAGAATTCAGAATGAATTCTTTCAGCCTTTAATTATCTGAAGGGTCTCTATTGCCTTCAAGTTTGAAAGATACTTTTAATAGAGAATTCTAGATTTTTGTATTCAGCATTTTCAAGATGGTGCACCAATCTTTTTACTTGTACTGTTTTTGGATGAGAAATCTGGTGTAATCTTTACTTTCATTCTTCCATATATGAATGTTTTTAAGCTTTTCTGTCTTTATCACTTTTTGGGCAGTTGGGGTTATGTGTGTTTGTGTGCGTGTGTTGGTACTGGAGATTGAACCCAGGGCCTTTGCAGTGAGTTACATGCCCAGTATTCTCCTCCTTTATTTTTGAGATAGGGTCTTGCTCAGTCGGCTTAGTTAGGTTGTCCAGAATGGACTTGTCTGAGCTTGCCATCTTCCTTCCTCAGCCCTTTCTGCCTCCCAGAGTGCCACAACTACAGGTGTGCACCACCACACCTGGTTTTTATCACTGTTTTTTAGTAATTAGTAATTTCTTTGTGATATGCCATGATAGTGTTCTTCACATCCTAGTACTTCAACCCATCGAACTCTTAGGTTCTGTGAGTTCAGTTTTCATCATATATGGAAAAATGTCCTTGAGCCAAAACAAGCCTCTTGTCCTTTAAAAGAAAAGAGAAAGAACTAGCTATTATTTCTTCAAATGCCTTTTCTGATCCTCTTCCCCAGTGCCACTTTCATTTTCTCCTTCAGGGATAGAATCCAATTACAAGTGTTTAGGCTGCTTAAAGTTATCATTAGCTCATTGATTGTTTTTATTTCTTTCTCTCCCTGTATTTCATTGTAGGAAGTTCCTGTCCCTACCTTCACATTCCATAACCTTTTCTTTTGTAGTATCTATTCTTCTGTTATCCCATTCAGTGTTATTTTCACCGTAGACATTATTGTTCCATTTCCAGAAATTGGATATAGAAATATTACACTTCAGTTTTCTCTACTTAATTTTTTGAATATTATCTACCATTATAGTAATTGTTATAATGTCCTAGTCAGCTGGTCACAACATCTTATGTTTGTTGTGAGTCAATATTAGTGATTGATTTTTTTCATTGTGGGTCATTTTTTTTTCTTCTTCTCCGTTATTGAGAATTGAACCAAGGGCCTTGCATATATTAGGCAAGTGCTGTACCACAAAGGTACATTCTCAGTCCTTGAAAAATTTTGAGACAGGGCCTTTCTAAATTGTCAAGGCTAGCCTCATATTTGCAGTCCTGAATAGCTGGGATTATAGACATATATCACAGCACTCCACTGTATTTTTCTATTTCTTCACATGTTTTTTAAAATTTTGGATGCCAGTTATTTAATGTTGATTATTAAATGTCAGACACTATGAATTTTACCTTGTTTGGTTCAGGATGTATTTGTTTTCTTATAAGTGTGCATGAATTTTAATGTCAGATGGATTTAAATTACTTAGTAATAGTTTTATCCTTTCAGAGTTTAGTTTTACGATTTTCTTTTTGGGAAGCAGACCAGAACACCAAAACAGCTTGTAGTCTGGGGCTAATTCTTCCCCAGTAGAAAGACAAGACCCGTGTGAGTATCCTACTCCACTGAACTGGGACATTTTCTGGTCAGCTGGGTTGGTTGGAACAGCCACTATTTGTGGGCCTTTGTGAGTGTTTAGTGTTCCCTGTAAAGCTTTCACTGGGTTTGTCCTTTCCTGGACCTTTTCACTCATACTTGGTAGTCATTCTGCAAACTTAGTTCTGCTTCTACTTTTGTCATCTGCAGTTAAGGAAAATTCTCTAACGTTATTAATAGTATGGGGAGCTCCTCAACGTAGAGAATTTACTATAATTCAAGAATTTATTTTTGGAACACTAGAAAGCACTTTTTTGGTGTACTTTCTGAATGAAAAGAATGCCTTTCTCCTTTGAGTTGAGCCTGGTAGACTAATTGGTGTATGGAAAGGGTATTGAGAGATGGTGAGATCATCTGGCAAAATCTCTTCATTTTACTGTTGTACACATTAATGGCTTCAGATATTATGACTTCCCTTAACATTGTTCCCTGCCTCCATTCAGTTTTAAATTGTCATTTATTGACTTGAATCAAGTCATTTTTCAACTCAGGTGCAACAATTAGTTAGAATAATTACTTTCAAGTAGTATCAGTTTTTCTTTATGCATAAATTCAGTCATAAACTTTGCAGAAGTATGCTATGGACACCTATGCTATGAAAAAAATTACAATTTAGCAGTTGGCCTTATTTCGCTGTTGTAGAATTGAGCCACACTTCCATTCATGAAATAGGAATGTTTCAGTGAGCCCAGCAGAAGAGGCTGATGTTATAGACCGAGAAGGGCTAAAGAAACACAATCAAAGAACAACAACAACAACAACAAAAAACAGATTTGTCAAGCAAAATTGCTTTCGTTGTAAAGTGGGAATAAAGAAACAGAACAAAAGAAAAATACCTGATAGGTTAACAACAGATTACCTCAGGTTACTTTTTGTTAGGATTAAAAGATTAAAGGATGTAAGGATTAAAGTTTAGAGAACCTAATTGACTTGCACATTAGACCTGTCTGGAAATTTGGCGCTTTGTCGGGAAAGTTTTCATGTCTGGAAGGGTCAGATAATGTAGCTAATAGTAGTGGCATATAATTTAGCGCCGGTGACTTACATTTTGATATTTAGTTTAGTCTGTTGGATTTAGTCCTTGCATCTTAGGCCAAAACGATGGCCTCCTGCAACTTTATTTAACCATGACAGACGCAGCCCTGGTGGGATGGGTCTCGTCTCAAAACGTGTAGGAACCGTTTAGGGGGACCAGTAATTAGCATTAATTTAAGCCGGGGGTGGGGTGAAGATTCTTACTGGGAGTCAGTGTCCACGATTTTTAAAATGAAGCACGAGGTCGTGTCGTGAGCTCCGTTAAGGAACTGGTTTCTTTCTTTGCTTCTCTGAATACCATTCCTGATGACTTCTTCCGCTTGGAATCTGATCTCCTATTGTGGCTCCTATCTAGATGAGAAGGAGGTTAAGTCAGCACCGTGAAGGAACTTTGTTGTTTCAGAATACCACCGGTTCTGCATCTTAGCTGTAAGCTGGGAGAATGCCTTTTCTTTTCCTTCCCAACCCTTCTTTAGCTTCCGCCCGTGGAACTCGCTTCTACGCCCACTTTTGCCAGCTTGCTCCCTGCGCTTTCCTCCCATCCCTGGGGGCCACAAGTGCCCACGGCCTCCCGGCCGTCCTGGATTTAGTCAGGCAGCCGCTGCGCGCAGCGCACGGCGCCTCCCGGCTCCGCTCCAGGGGAGCGCATTTAGGCTCCGCCCCTTCGCAGGGTGGCCACGCCGACTTCTGTGGGGTCGGGACCCGCGCGCCGGGGAGGGGCCAGGAGGCGGGGCCGGGGCGGGGCCGGGGCGGGCGGGGCGGGGACGCGGCGTGCAACCTCGCCAGGCCCAGTGTGGCGCAGCTTTGGCGGCGCTTTCGGCTCACGGGCGTTGGGTCCCTGAAGGTGGTCCGCCGTGCTCGCGCGGGCGGCAGTCGTGGAGAGGGGACTGCTAAGCTCTGGTCCGGTGGAGGGGCCCGCGCGCGCGACCGAGGCAGGTGTGTTTGGGACGCCCAGGCCGGGTACCACTTTTCCACCGGGTAGGAGCGGCGCGGGGTGGGGAGGGTAGGGGCGGGGCGGCGGCGGCCTGCGCGCCCGAACCTTCCGGAGGGCGGCAAGCACCACATGGGGTCCCTCGGGAGTTTCGCAGCCCTTGGTCCCTGTGGTTGGCGCCGGGCAGAGAACGTTTGAGTTGTTCCACACACCTCCCCTCCCCAAATCTTGAACGAGAGCAGGTACTGTGAAGTTTTCATATTTTAAAGAGTATTTTCTTATTCTTGAGTCACTACTTGGAGGAGTGACTCTATAGTGAACTTGTGGGGCGCCTTTATGTTGACTTTGTACTGTTGAGCTCGCCAGAAGGATGCAAGTTGTAAGGGAACTGTTATTTAAAGACTCCGGCATATCGCAGAGATTAAGCAAGCTGCTTTCTTTTTTTTACTTTTTTCTTTTTTCTTTCTTTCTTTCTTTTTTTTTTTTTTTTTTTTTGCGCTAGGGATTGAACCCTGAGGCTTTGTGCCCTGCAACATCTTCAGTCATTTTTTTCCTCCTGTCTTGCTAGGTTGCCTAGGCTGAGCTCAAACTTGTGGTCCTCCTGCCTCAGGCTCCCATAGTGCTGAGATTATGGGTGTGTGCTACCAAGCCAGGCAAGATCTCTGGTTTTAAAGCTAGACTTCCAGAATTGGAATTTACTTTTTTTTTTTTTTTTTTTTTTTTTTGGTCAAGGCTGGTAGAGAGCTCACTGCAGCCCTCCTGCCTCAGCCTCCAGAGTGCTGGAGTTACAGGCATGTGCTACCACTCTCAGGTTGGAATCTGCGAATTAGCTGTAAAAAGTTGGGCAGTTTGTTAACTTCTGTGTGACTTGGTTTAAAATGGTAGTTCCGACCTTACAGGATCATTGTAAAGACTGAGTTAATACCTAATGTTTATCAGCAGTAAACAAACCTCGGCTGTTTTCTGTAGTGTGCACTCCTTCCTATGAGCGTTAATTCCAGTGTTGTCATCACTGAATACCTTTCCCTCAGCACTTTTGCTAAAAATACTTAGGGATTCCTGGGGAACGGTGTTTTTGTAAATTGAGTTTTACCAAAAAACATGTGAGGGCTAGAGGAATGACACAGCACTTAAAGCGCAAGATCACGGCCCTACGTTCGATACCCCAGCACCACAGAAAACTGGGCATGATGGCGCATGGCTGTAATCCCAGCACTCTGGAGACTGTGGCAGGAGGATTGCCATGAGTCCAAGGCCACGGTGGGCTACACAGTGAGTTCAGGACCAGCCTCGGCTACGCAATGAGACCTTGTCTCAAAAAAAGAAAGAAAGAAAAAGATGTCAGTACTTTTCTCTCTTACCTAATACTATCTAATGTGATTATCCACCTTGTTCAAATTAGCTTCACTCTCAAATTCCACAGTCACCTCAGAGGAAGAGGAGAGATTTTTTTTTTTTGTGTTTGTGTCATTGGGGCTGGAACTGGAGGACCTCACTCATGCTAGGCAAGCACTCTTCACCAAGTTAAATGTCCCTCAGACGCCTGTTTCGAGGCTGTTCTAAAAGAGATGAAAAAGACAGTGCCTCTGAGATGTGCAGCCTCATTTTAAGCACCAAGCTGAGACAGATTTCTCACTTTATAGGATTTACAAATTGTGCTGTTTTACATTGCGAGACTGGGTAAACCACAGCACCCACCCAGAATACGTGAACAAGCTTCCCATGAACCACAGCTTGCCACATAGAACTTCAGAACTGAAAGGAGCTGAAATAGACCAACTGGCTTCACAGATGAGGTTTAAGCCAAGGACTTAGGGCCAAGAAGTGGCCGAGCTTAGACTGAAATACAGCTCTGCTAATCAGTTATAAAAATCAAAAGATATTACTTTTAGTTTTGATGATAGTTACTATTTTTATTTTTGACAGTTTTATGGTACTGTGAATGTTTTTTCTTTTTTTCTCTCAGCAGTATTCTGCTTGGTAGCTTAATTGCATGATTCATAATCATTCTTCAGCACCTTTGATTTAAATCACAGCTCTCAAAGTTGCTACATCATTTACTGCTTTGAGAACAAGATGATTGTCTTTTTAAGCTTTGTACAAACATGTTCTAACAGTGCTTTGGTTTTGTTGTTTAAAATGCAGCTCTTTTCTTCCATGTATAGAAAGTAAATAGCCAGTCTGAGCAAACTGACCTACTTGGCAGTTCGGTATCTGTGTGTGATTGGAGAAGTTTCCTTGATTGGGTAGGATAGAGTCAGGAAGTGGAACTGAATCCTAGCCGGAGGAAACAGGGCCGGGTGTGAAGAAGTGTGTTGTAATCTTCAAAAGCATTGTGGAGTGAAATTATTTTGAGATACTGGTGTGTTAGTTGCTGACTCTCGCCCACTTGGCGTAGGTCACTCCCTCACTGCTGGGTATTTGCTCAGATGTTACCTTCCTGTTTAAAATTGCATACAACTCATACTTCTTGTAATATGTATTTACCTTTTTATATAATTGCTCTTTATCTGTTGTCTACCACCAAAGGCTGAGTTCCATATGGCTAAGAGTGCTTTCCACTTGTGTTTACTGCTGTCTACTGAGTACCTGGAGATAATACTTGGCATCCTGAAAGTATCAGATGTATGGATCTGATGCAGACATTTCCAGCGTGACTCGTAATTACCTAAGCTAATTCACTGTCATCTTTTGCCACCACCTCCCCCCTCCAGTTATTTATCCTCCTTACCCAGGAATAGAACCTCGAGGCCATGGTAATTTCCTTCTTCCCGCTTGTCCCCCATTTGCAGATAGCTACCATCTACTTGTCAGGTTTTGCCAGTGTGCCAGGCTTTGGATCACCTACCTTCTTTTTGTGCATACCTCTTCATTTCATTCCATCTTTCACACCTGTGTCCCTGAAGTTTCCTTTTCAAATGACTTTACATCCTCAGCGGAATGAGGTCCAGAGAAGCCTGCCATGTCAGGCTTCCCTACAGTATAACCTCAAACCCACTTTGTCAGCCAGTAACTCCTACAGATAAAAAGTGATTTCCAAAACAATCTTATAAATGTAAAAGTAAGATAAGGTTTTAGTTGTAGTGTCTTCAAAAGTGCCGGAGTGGGTATTGCTTCATGATAGTTTCTCTTTTTTGTTTTTATTAATGAGTTGATTTTTTTTTAAATGTGGACAGACTTTAAATAAACTGCTCCGGTAGCTACTCCCTGTTGTACTGTAGACTTGTTCCCATCTGTGTGAGTGCTCATCCTGGAGACCCCCTTTCAAGCCACTGCCATCCCAAATATTAGATAGCTTAGTTGGAAGCGGTTTTTCCTTTCCCCGAGTTCTGGTAACATTTGAAGGATCTTACTACCTTCTACTTTGAATTGTAGTTCTTTGAGTATTTTTATTTTCTGCTGCATGTAAACTGAATGATAAGATGTACGCAGATTCCAGTTATATTTTCTCTTTTAAATTTTTATTTCCAGTTACTAAAAAAGAAAATCCAAGGCCTCACAGGAGCTACAGCTCCACTCTTTCTTTCTTTCTTACTTTCTTTCTTTTGACAGGATCTCACTAAATTGCCCAGCTGGCAGAAAAGGTTGTTAAGTTCTGATCTGTATGACATTAAACAGTGGACACATAACATTATACATTTGTCCACACCCACATGTCTGCTTTTAAAATAAAGTGGACTTAAAGTTATGTCTCCTAGGATTTTGAATCATCAAAGATTGAGCTTCAACAATTATGTCTACAGTACTGACATAATAAGGGAGGCGGCAGGGGAATATTCAGTACTAAGTAAAAAGATACAAATGAAGACGTTGCGATCTGGATTCATAGAAGGGAGTAGGCGCAGGAAGAACAACATATCCAGCACTCCACGTACTGACAGGCAGATCTTTAAAAAACATGTACAGTAACCTCACTCAGGAAGCCTTCAGACCAAGACAAACTTTATGGAGCAACATTGACAGCTTCAGATTTTTTTTGTGATGTATTACTTTTGAACAGTAGTTTGTTTTTATATCTCCAGGCATACGTACTTTTTCTCTGCTTTGTTTTCTGAATCTGGTAGGACTGAGCATTTTATTTTCTCTGGTCCTACATAAAATAATTCACTGTTTTCATTATTCAAGCAAAATATTTATACCTTTTAATTTCCTGGCTGTATGGAGATTTATGACAAAATTGTAATTCTTCAAGGAAAGATATTATATGCAAGATATTTAAGTATATCTGTTATTTAATCTGATCATTTTAAAGTCTAATAGCATTTGATTTAATGCATTTTTTACGTTTAGATTATGAACATCATCTTGTACATATAGTCATGCCAGTGTTTATTATTTTTTTGTGATTTTTCAGGTTAAAACTTGATTTAAAATTTATGTACATATTTCTGCTACCTAATTTTACTTTTTTTCCTGTTACCTTTCACACTAGTGAGCTTTTCATTTCAGAACATACATTATTATGACTTATTTTGTGAGCTGAGCCTGGTGGCACATGCTTGTAATCCCAGCACTTGGGAGGCTGAGGCAAGAGAATTGCCATGTGTTCAAGGCTAGGCCAGCCTGGGCTATATAGTGAGGCCTTATCTCTAAATAAATACATAATTGTTTTTTTTTTTTTTTGAGACAGGGTCGTCCTCTGTAGTCCAGGTTGATCCTAAACTTACTGTGTTTCCTAGGCTGGCCTCAAACTCAGGATAATCCTCCTGTGTTAGCCTCATTAGCTGGAATTATAGGTGTGTGCCATCATGCCCATGTTGTACTGGGGATTTGAACTCAGGGCCTTGAGCTTGCTAGGCAAGCACTGTAACTATTGTGCTCTTTTTCCAGGCTTTAAAAATTATTGATTTTGTTTGTTCTTGATTTTGAGGATATAGGTGTAAGGTTTTTTTTTTTGTTGTTGTTGTTGTTGTTGTTTTTTTTTGTTGTTGTTGTTGTTGTTGTTGTTTTTTTTACTAGAGATAAGATCCAGGGGTTCTGTGTGACTAAGCTATATCCACAGTCCTTTTCATTTTTTATTTTGAGGCAAGGCTTAGCTGAGTTGCCCATTCTGGCCTCAGACTTGATCTTCCTGCCTTAGCCTCCCAAGTAGCTGGGATTATAGGTGTGTGCTACCGTGTTCAGCTACAGGTGTACATTTAAATTTTAAATTTACCTTAGCATTTTTAGGATAAAGCTACAGTTTCTGAAATGTTAAAACTTTAAGACAAAATAATGCAAATTGTTTTTAGTAATATAGCCAATGTAAAGTTGAATTGAAATGATTGTTATGTCAATAAGTATTAGAATTGAAATATATAATTTGTTGTAGCCTGTGTGCTTTGGGAGATGTCATAGGAATTTTGATAACAAACACTGCTAGTAGTAGTTTCCTTTGTCATACTGTGTGAGCATCTGTGTTTAACTTAAGTTCTTTTTGTTTTTAAAGTGCCTTCTTTAAAGGTGTTACAAGCAGTCAAAGTTGAGGCATTAACTGGTGTTACATCTCAGGAGGTGGTAAGCACTCTGTAACTGTTAATTCAGTAAATCTGTACTTGTAGGATGAATTTTACTGAGATAAAGCATATTAATACAAATAATAATGATGAGAATAACCAGTAAAGTTGGAGAAATTGATGATTCAGGAGACTGATAGAGAATTGATGAGATACTGGAGACTTTGAAGGTCTCCATAGCCTGTTGTGGCAGGCGGGAATGACCAAGCATGTTTCTGTACTCCACCTGTTGAATGAATAAATGAAACATGTTTTATTAGAGCCCACTAGGTGTGTGGCAGTGAAAAAAATAAATCATAATTCCTTCAGCCTAGTGGGGGACATTTTCAGTAAGCATACAAAATGCAGTCTGAGATGAGGTCCACAAATGCTACAGCAGAAATGAACAGGATGAACATGGAGGATTGACATGGGAAGGAGCCTGATAGAGTGTCAGAAAAGTAACCTGGTGACAGGGATCTTGATAGGAAGAGCGGAGGGGAATGCTTTTAGACAGGTGTGCCACAGGTACATGAGACAGACAAGAGGTGGGAAAGGGCCTGCTGTGTGTGTGCATGTAAAGGATGTTGTTTTGACTGCAGTCTAGCGAGTGGAGGGTGAAAAGCCTGATGGGTAGACAAGGGATAGGTCATGTGTGGGATTGTAGGCTCTCCGCAGTAGTCCAGGGTTTGGATTTTATTCTAAGAGCAGTGAGAGGCCGTAGGAAAAGTGTAAGCAAGGAGTGGAATTACCAAATATACAATCACACTGGCACATATGGGAAGAACGGACAGGACAAGGGATTTAATGGAAGCAGAGAGAGCAGTTTAGAGCTTCTCCCAAGATGCTTCGTGATAATGTGATCAGGGTTGTTGACTTAATGAGTTTTGTTTTCTGCTCCTCAGTCTGAGTTCTTTTTCCAACCTCTGCAGTCGCAAATAGCTGTACTCCAGGCCTCTCATGCTGACAGGAATCATAGCCTTCTAGGAGTAAATCCTTGGAGTGTTCTGTATTCACATCTGCCCTCAAGATTTGCTGAGGGTGTGCCTCTGAAAGCAGAAGGTGGGGAAGCTGAGAGTAGTCCAGCCGTGTGTATGACCCTGGGAAGCTGGAAAGGATAAGATAGGATTACAGGCTTGTACCCCCAAGCCTATCCTTGTTGCCACTTCTTCTACCACTAGCTTGATTGATGTAAGAATATGTAATCTGTAGGGCTGGAGGAATAGCTCAGTGGTTAAACTCTTGCCTATCAAGCTTAAGGCCCTGGGTTTGAGTCCCTAGCATCATGTAATCAGGGCATGGTGGCACATGCCTGTAATCCCAGCACTCGGGAGGCTGAGGCTAGAGAATTGCTGCCTGTTTAAATCCAGCCTGGGACTACATAGTAAGAACTGTCTGAAGATAAGTAAGTAAGTAAGTAAGTAAATAAATAAGTATATGTATAAAATCTTTGGAGGAGAGTTAGGGCCTTCTTCCTTATCCTGCCAGTTTTGATTTTAGTACAGAAAAAAATAAGGGCTGACTGTAGTTACTTTCACCTCCTCAGTCCCTTTGTCCCCTCAGTATCTGTAGTAGAACAGCCAGTTTCAGGAGATGAACAGGCTTAGGTGGCTCTTGTGGAGGCTCTTGGGTGCTTCCAAAATGTATGCACTCTGTTCTCTATTATTCCCCACATAGGCTGTTTTGAACATACTTTACTTTTAATTCCTGTACCACTTTTACCAAGCATCAGGATAAATAAAAGATGCCTCAGATGAAAGATGTGATAACTCTAGGAAAATCAGGACTGTTTTGCGATTACAGAATAAGGGAAACATCCATAATGGTGGTGGAATGGAAATTAAAGGAAGGACATATTAATAAGGAAGGAGAAGAGAAAATGTTATAACTGATTGATCATAGGATGTTGGAAGGGAGGGGAGGGGAGAAAGTTACTGTGTATCTTTCACTGCGAGATCCGGTTGGATTTTTAATCTATTTTGCAGAGTCCCTAATTTACAGATGTGACAGTGCTGTGCTTTGTTTTATTGAAACATTTCAGATGCATTTGAACTCATTTCCTGAGGGGAGGAAATAAGCAGATACAGATTGTGTATACTACTACAGTAGACTTTCAGTACCAGAAACCAGGTAGTTTGGGGTTAGAATGTCCTCGGAAGGTGTTTTCAATGTATTAAAATGAAATTCACAGTCTGTTTGCTTCTCCAATCCCTGCCTCCTTCACTAATCTGTCTCTTTTTTTTTTTATTTCCTGGGTCACTCTCAAACTTCTCAAACTAGTTCCTATCTAATCTCTGTGGCATGTGCTGAGCATGTGCATATTTTAGAAGTTTTTCTTTGAGCTTCACAGTCATATTAAGAGGAAATGTGAGCTAGGTGTCATTGTGCCTGCCCATAATCTCAGCACTCTGGGAAGCTGACACAAGAGAATCACAAATTTGAACCCAGCATGGGCAATTTAGCAAGATTCTCAAACTAAAAAGTAAAAAACAAAACAAAACAAAACAAAAACCGGAGGTGGGGCATTGGCTGGACAGGATGTAGGTGAAGGCAGAGAGGCCCTGGGATCAATCTCCAGTAGTGTGCAAAAACTAGAAGGTGTAGTAATTTCCCATATACTTCCCTATTCTGATACACAGACAACCCTTCCATTATAAGCACCCCAACAGAGTGATTCATTTGTTACAATTTATAAATGTACATTGGCACATTATAATCACCCAAAATCCATAGATTGCATTAGAGCTGCCTCATGGTGTTGAGCATTATGTGGGTGTGGACAAATGTATAATGTTATGTATCATATGTTTAATGTCATACAGATCAGACCTTAAAAACCTTTTCTGCTAGCTGGGCAACTTAGTGAGATCCTGTCAAAAGAAAGAAAGGAAGAAAGAAAGGGTGGAGCTGTAGCTCCTGTAGGCCTTGGATTCAGCTGTAATGACCACCACAAAACCTGTGTGCTCTGCCCGTGACAACCACTGATATTCAGTTGTATTATTATCTCCATGATTGTATTTGTTGTGGAATGTCAAATAGTGGAAATCGTACAGTATGGAGCCTTTTCAGATTCGTGCTTTTTTTCAGTAATACGTATTTAAGGTTCTTCCACGTCTTTTCACAGAATATTGCATGGTGTGAACGTAGCTCACTAATCCTTTCACTCCTGAAAGAGATCTTCACTGCTTCTAAAGTTTAGCGGTTATGAGTGAAGTTGCTGTAAACATGATGTGCAGGTTGTCCATGTGGCTTTTTAGTTTCTCTGGTTAAATACCCAGGGGCATGATTCTTAAGATATTGCCAAAAAATCATCCATAGTGGCCGTGTGATTTTATATCTACCACCAGTGAATGAGAGCTCCTGCTGCTTCCCTTCCTGATCAGCATTTGATGTGATTAATTTTCTAGATGTTAATAAGTGTGTATGGTGTCTTGTTTTATTTGTATTCCCTCTAATGACATAAGATGTGGGATATCTTGTTTGCTTTTTTTATATGACATGCCTATATATATATATGTAGTTTTATTTTTTGAGTTACGAGTGTGTGTGTGTGTATATATATATTAGATCATAGTACTTAAATTATTTTGCATTTATTTTCTTCCAGTGTGAGGCTTATTGTTTCATTTTCTTGGCATTCTTTGACGGATCATGCCTTTGTGTATCTGCAAAGTCATCACTCACCCAAGATCATACAGATTTTCTGTTATATCCTAGGAGTTTTATAGTTTTGCTTTTTTTCTGAATGGGTTTTCTTTTATATATTTCTCACTCTGTTACCTTTCACCTTTTGAGTACTGCTTCTCTCAAACACCAGTGCCCAGTCCTAGCCACCACCTGAAGAAGCTCTTCCAGGCCTGATTCCTTTCTCTGAGACAGATTTGTTCTTCTTTTATGTTATTCCTTGGTGTGAATTACCATCCTTCTGTCTGTGCTGTGTTTGTTAAATATACTCATAATCTGTATCTGTCATCTAATCTGGGTATGATTCAGTGGTCATAGAATCAGTCTTTATGGTATATAAAGGAATAAGGTGTGGAAACAATTTACCTGTTTTTGTGTTCATTTTGTTTTGTTTTTCTTTGGTCGTACTGAGGATTAAACTCAGCCTTTACACTGAACTAGTACCCTTTTTTCTTGTTCTTGCTAAATTATGAAAGCTGGCCGTTTTGGGGGGCGGTGGGGATAGGGCCTCACTCTTAAACCAGTCTGGTTCTGAACTTACTGAGGCCATGTTCCTCTCAGGGTATTCCTCCTGCCTCAGGATTACAGGCATGTACCACCACGTCCAGCTTATGTAGTGCTGGGAAATTGAACCTACGGCCTTGCACCTGTTAGGCAAGTGTTTTATCTGCTGAGCTATGCCCCCAGCCCCTGGGCTGGGCTCTTTTCCTCCTCCGACCTCAGTTCCCACAGTGCTGGGATTACAGGTATGTGTCACTGTGCCAGGCAGTCTCAATAATTTCCTGAAGGTGAAAGCTCTTTGGGCCTTGTTATAAAAGTTTTGCCTTACAGATGGGTACCCAAGATCCAGAACACATCCAAAAGTAGCTAGCACACAACAGACAAAAAGATAGATGCAGTGGTAAAGGGAAAAACATGCTTTAAAAAGCTTTAATTAGACATAATGTCTAATGTTCTTTTATTTTAAGCAGTATTTGGATCAACAGAATTTAAACATAACAATATGGACAGTTTTCTGTCATAAATATGGTTTCATCCGTATTGCTGCTTTGTATAATTCCAAATGAAAACTTAAATTTATCAATGTTTTTGAAAGATAACATCCTTTCTTCTTTTCCAAAAATATAAGTACTTGTGTCCTCTTTACTTCATAGTTTAGACCTTGGTGAGAGCCTGCTCACCGAGCTATTGATTAGATGTCCACATATGATGTTTAAGAGATCAAGGGCCACTTCTGACAGTTGCTGCCCACTATTCTTACCATCTGGCTGGCCTTAGAGAAGTATCTCATCTAATCCTTAACTGCCTCTTGGTGGCCGAAACAGGAATCTGCCTTTCCTACATAACTTTCTTAGGGTAGCTTGAGTGCCTGCCTCAACGATGTGTGATGCTTTCTTTGACTCTGGATCTCCAAAGATGACTTGGAAGAGGAAGCCTGCAACTTAATGTAAGAAATTGAATGACGCAGGGTGTGAGCTGGCAGCTGTCACCTACAGCAGTGTGATTGTGAAGAAGTACTCTTCTTAGCCTGAGTTTCTTCTTTGTCTATAAAATAGTGATAATGACACTTCAAGTTGCTGTGATGATTAAGTGGAATATTAGATGTAAGTGCTTCCAGCAGTCCTGGCATTAGTGCCCAGTAAATGCCAGTTTCTCTACCTCAGCACCGTTGGCAACTTGAACCAGATAACTATTTTGTTGTAGGGGCAGTCCTATGCATGGTAGATGCTCAGCAACATCTGTGATACCCACTTCCCCACCAAGTTGAGACAATTCAAAATGTCTCCAGATATTGTCGACTCTCCTCTCTGGGGTAAAAATCATCTCCAGAGGAGAACCATTATATAATATTAACTAGCTATTATATTACCCTTGCAATTTAGTCCTTTCTATGATCTGGTTGGCCTCTCAAAGTTATCTTACGTAACTTATGTATTAATGTCTGGTTGGTGTTGCCTTTGTGTTAATTTTTGAGGTAGATAGTAAGGTTAGTTCTTGCTTTCTGGGTTAACAGATAGTGAACTTAGTCTCAGTTAGGCATGTAAACTATCTGTGGGCAGACCAGCTTCCCCCGAGAACCAGTCTACAGCATTACCTTCTGCTTTGCCAGCAGAGTGAAGGCAGATCCTCTTTTGAAATCCCCATGTGCTTGTGAATTCTCAACAAGTTCCAGTTTTTGTGTCACATGAACAACGTCACATAGCTTTTTCTTCTCTCCTTTCTCAGTTGTGGAGTTTTTATGTCAATGCTCCTTTCATCCAGTTCACTTGGCTTCTTGGCCAGAGGATGATTTTGTGGAATTTTTATGGTTTCAGTTTTACTCATGATCTTAGCCAAAAGGCCAAGAAGTGATAATTGTTGTCATTTTAAAGGATAAATATGCTTTAAACTCACAGTAATAATTGGGGTTACTTTCTCTCAATTCTATTTTAATTTTAACCACTTAAATATAAGTTTATGAAAGCCACATACAGTGGCATGTGCCTGTAGTGCCAATTTCTTGGGAGGCTGAGGAGAGAGGACCTTTGGAACCTAGGCTTCTCTTCATCTCATATTCCTGGGAATCCCACTCTGACTGGTAGATCACAGATTGGGACTTCAAAGATCAGTGTCAGTTTAGATCTAGTATCTGGTAACCTTTGGAAGAATTATGCATTCACCTTTTTGCAGTAGACAGTTGTCTTGGGAAATTACTGCGGATTATTTTTTCCTCCATTTTTATTAATATGTCAGAGTCTCCTAAGGGGTGCGGGTGGCTGCTTTCAGCAGGGTAGTTCAGCTGAATTCAAGTTCATCATTCTTAGCTTCATCTGTGTCTGCCCAGATTTCTACATGACTAGGGAATCATTCTGCTTTCCAGCTAGTGCCTTTACCATGAATGGCTGTGGGTTTGCATGTCTAATTTGCTTTGGAGCCTTTATGATCAAACTCTAGGCTTAATCTTTAGTCTTCTCAGCTTAGCAGCTTTAAGAGATAAAAGACTCCAAAATAGCCTCAGAGGGGCTGGAGGTGTAGCTCAATAACTAAGAGGACTGGTCTGGCAAGAGCAGGTCCTTGATGTTCAGTTTCTCAGCACCTCATAGGCTGGGAGTGGTAGCACATGACACACCTGTAGAAAATAAATGAATAATTAGAAAATAGAGGCTTGCACCACTGGGCCTGGCTCAAATATTTTTTTTTTAAAAAGCCATGGATTTTCCCCTTAATCTGTTTAGGAAGTCACAGCTTTTAGCCTCTTGTTTGCTCCGTGGACATTCTCAAGAATAGCTGGAAGTAAGCCCTGCTACATGATCTCTGTAGTCAGCATTTTCATCAGCCACTTGGATTTCCAGCACCGTGCCCCATCTATGCTCCATCCTGTCAAGGGAATCTAACAAGGGGATTGTCTCCTAAGGTGTTGTGGGCAGGTTTAAGGGAACTGAGCAAGGCATGGTGAAGCAAGCCCCCTTTTCTAGGCATGGTGAAACAAGCACCTTTTCCCTAATCCTATGCCTTCAGCTGTAGCCGTGGGAGGAAGGGTTCCCTGGTGGAAACTGTGGCCTTAGGTAGAGAAACCACTGCTGCCCAAAAGGGTCTAGAGGCATAAATAACTTTAGCATCTTTTTTTTTTTATGACACAGGGTCTTGCTCTGTAGCCCAGGTTTGTCCTGAACTCATTATGGAGCCCAGGCTAGGCTTGGATTTACATCAGGCCTCCTGCCTCAGCCTCTGGGATTACAGGCATGCACCACTATGCCCAGTTTATGTTGTGTTGGGGAATTGAATCCAGGACCTTGTGCTTGTTAACAAGCACGTTAGCTGCTGTGCCATTCCTCCATTCCCAACATTAGCATCTTGATCCTGTGCTAACTTGTTAACTAACTTGTTAGGCTCTCTAGTTGGCTAACTCTAACCGTAGGATAGAGGTAGAAGATCGGCAGCCCCAGGGTGCCATATATAAAAGTCAGCCTCTTGGGATGTAGACACGTAGAAAAAGAGTGGCATTTAGATCTAGAAGGGAAAATGGAGACTGTACAGCCCATTTGCCAAAGTGGAATCACCAGCCCACTTTGAATGAGTAGCCTGAGTGTAGGCTTCAGGGAAAGGTGGATGGTGTAGTTCAGATAGGTCCTGGTGCTCCCAGGTGAAGTTATACTGCCTTAGAGTAATGGGGGCTCCACCTGGACTACTCCTTAGACAGTAGACCACTGTGACAGGACAGCAAGGCTCTGGTCACTCAACTAGAGCTTCTTAGGGTTGTTAACGCTTACTGCACATGCCCTGTGGAGGATAACCCTCTGGAACCTCTGCACAGTCCTGAAGGTAGATGGCATGCAACTGTCTGTGGTTTCTGATAGCCATGTGACAGCAACGAAATCTTTAGCCTAGGCTAAGATTTATGAACAGAAGTAAATTCCTGCCAGAATAAACATCAAATGGGTTCCACTGGTAAGGAATAACAAATCGTAATAGTATCTTAAAACTGTTTTTGCTAATCAGTTCTTTTTTTTTCCTGTTAGTTAAGGTTGCATGATGGAATTTCAACATTACTTCAAGAGGTTTCCTATTTTGGATTAGTTAATTGTTCTCATCCTCCTGCTTATTTCTTCGGATTCATTTTTTGGTGTCCTTGTGAGGCATTAAATGCAGAAATTATACCATGGACTACAAGGAAAGCTGTCCAAGTGTAAGCATTCCCAGCTCTGATGAACACAGAGAGAAAAAGAAGAGGTTTACTGTAAGTATGTGATGTGGGAAGTTGATAACAGGGTATTTCTGTGTCTGCTTTTGTTCCTCCCCGAAAATGCCCCTCTTCCCTCATTTCCATATATCCACGTTTTTTTTTTTTTTAATACTGAGGAATAAGTCCAGAGTCTTCTCACTGAGCTACATCTCATCCATTTAATGTTTTGAGACCATGTTTTTCTAAGTTTTTAGGTTTCCCAAGCTGCACCTAAACTTGCATCATCCTGCCCCAGCCTCATTAGTATAACAGAATAAATTTTCCATTTTTAGTGCAGATTTTTGCCTACAGACTTATTTCGTAGGAGAATCTTATGAAACTATCTCATAGCCCCCCCCTTTCCAGAAAATTTATGTGTCTGTGTGGTGATTTACACACTGGTAACTTTGTGTGCACTGTCAGGTGTTGTGGACCTCTAATGTCACTGATCCCATGTTAAGAACCAACTGTTACCTTAAACATTAGTATCTTTTTAAAATGACATTTATTATTTTCTACCTCAGTTTTAAAAATATTCCACTGTTCTATCTCTTTTCTTTATCTTAAAGGCAAAGTGTATTTAAAAAAATTTTTAACACTGTAATATTTACCATAGGGCTTTGTTAAGAATAAATACAATGAATTTTTGTTGAATGAGTATTATCAGTGAATATTATTGAAGAGTATTCACTTTTCTGATTAATGTAGTGAAACACGAAGTATGATTTTGCTTCTGATATTCCATTTAGTATATGCAGAGATCTCCTGCTTTCTTTCTTTTGGAAAAAAGGTTATTAATCTTGTCTGTAAGTAATCTGATCTTTCTTGTGAGTCCCCTCCCACTGAGGTGTGAAGCTTAGATGCTGTTCAACACTTGGTTTGATGTAGATTAAAAATGTCCAGGCTGTCTTAATTGACCTTTCTTTTTCTTATTTCAACACACATTTCTTCCCCAGGCTTTATATCTTGATTTGTGGGAGGAGGGGTGCCCTCTTTTACAGTGTCTGTTGATACAAGGCTGACCTCACGGTAGCTGAGCAAAGGCTTTTGTATTTTTGTCTACTTTTGTAATAGGTCTTTGCAGTTCCAGCTGTAGAGTGACTGGTTTAGCAGATGCTCAGCTGTGGTTCCCAGTGATCCAGTCATGGGCATTTTACAGACATTGGTTGCTGACATATGCCTTCTTACCTCGTGGGGACTAAATGCATTCAAATGGTGACTTCCCTCAAGATCTCAGACAGCGTAGGTTAACAGTCCCTCAGACCTTTGATTTCTCTTCCTAAAGAAAAATGCTTTCTCTATCCTACAGCTAAGCCCAGAGCAGATGAGAGTGTCTGTTCATTCTCCTTTCTAGCTTCCATGTTCCAGAGGTCTTGTAAACAATGTACATTTGTTATACAGTCATATTTTTAGCAATACTGAAGATAAACAAGATAAAATAGTGGAGTGTGCCTGGTCCTGGTGGCACAGGTTTGTAATCCTAGTACTTAGGGAGGCTGAGGCAGGAGGTTCACAAGTTGGAGACCAGACTGGGCAACTTATTGACTTAGTGAGACTCTCTCTTAAAAATACAAAATTAAAAATGGGTGGGGCTCAGTGTGAAAGGCCTCTGCTCAATTCTAGTGCTCTAAAACAGTCAGACCAATAAAAATAGTGCCATGTGTCCAGGTTTTCCTTTCTTCTATCTCTTAGTTTTTAATTTTGTTTTATTTTTGAGACCTTCCCGTGTAGCCAGGCTGCCTTCAAACTCAAAATCATCGTGCTTCAGTCTCCCATGTGCTAGAATTATGGGCTAGGCATCAAAAATACAAAATGAATTAGACTAGTAATCCTAGCATCAGACGCACCCATTTTTTCTTTTTCTTTTTTTTTTTTTAAACCTTTGGATCATTTTCTAGGGACCTTGTCTCTTGCCAAGTTTAACAAATTCGTATGTTGTAGATGTGGCCAGTAGGCTGTGTCAGATGTCTTGATTTTTCGGGGTAGAGGTATTTCTGTGTCTTCTGGGAAACTCTCAGGAAAACCTTGAGTGATACTTACCCAGCTGTCACCAGGCTGTTCCTTGCGAATCTCAGAGGCTATATCCAGATCACCTTGTTCATTTACTTCCTTCAGATTCCCAAATGTTGCCTCATTATAGAGGCACTTTTTTGATCACTTAAAATACAAAACAGCACCTTTGCATCCACCTTAGCCCTTTTACTCTCTGTTCTTCTTACTCTATGTTATTATTTAATATTATTATTATTGCTACTTGACATATTCTGTGTTTATGTATACCTGCCTGCCCGACAGCAGGGTTCTTTGGAGTTTACTGTTGTATCCACAGAACAGAGATAATAGCTGTTTTTTAGGTGTGTGCTGAGTTGCTGCTGAATGAAGCAGTACTGAGCTCATATGTTAATTGCATGGTCCCTACTGTGCAGTTTTCAGTCCTCAGGAATTCTGATTCTAGTCAGCTCAGATGGACCCACTACACCCAACACAGACTCCAGATTATTTTCAGCAAACCTAGAAGCCAATATTATACTTACTGACAAGCAGACCTCATGTTACCAAGTACTCAGTAATATTTTTGTACTCTTGTTTTTCATGTCTTTTATATATCTCTGTAGTATGAAACTTCCAAGAGAAATGCATTCTAAGATGTCTTTTTTGTTATTGTTCTGGTGGAGTGCTAGTCTACGTCCCCAGCCTTATTTATTTATTTATTTATATTTTGAGGTGGGGCTTGGCTGAGTTGCTCAGATTGGCCTTGAACTTGAACTTCTCCTGCTGAAAACTCCTGTGATGTGTTGAGATCCTGCTTTTATTTTAATTTTTGTTGTTGTACTGGGGATGGAGCCTAAAGCTTTCATACTGAGCTACATCCCCAGCCTATTTTTGATTTTTGAGATAGGCTCAGTAAATCACTAAATTGCTCAGACTGGGCTGTAACTTGCAGTCTGTCTACCACAGTTTTCTAAAGTGCTGGGGTTACAGGCCTGTGTCGCTGGTCCTGGCTTATTTATTATTTTTTGATGATGGAAATATTTTTTTAAATGGTTTTTGTTTTGCCTTTTTGTGTTTTATTAGAACTTATTCAGTAAGCACTTGCTTATAATCTTACCATTAAGCAATAATTTCACAAGGCCTTATTTTCTGTAAATATAATTGCTGCTGAGCCTCTTCAGTGTGGAACCTAGACTTGGTTTCAATTTTGGCTGTACTTGAATAGCCGGAGGAGGCCACCTGACTGTTCTAGGACACCTCTCACTAGTAAGTACAAAGAATTTAAGAGGCTCACAGTCATACCTCTTTTTGTTTATTTGTAACAATGTTGCTTCCATGCCTGTCAGATCCTGAAGGCCTTATTCAGAAAAATCTGCATCCTAGTTGTCCTAGTAACTTTTTCCTTGCTCGGACAGAATACTTGACATCCATGCCTTAATAGAGGAAAGACTTATTTAGCTCACAGTTTCAGAAGATCACACTTTGTTCATGGGCATTTGGTAATGGCGGAAGCACATGACGGAGGCTAGCTGTCCACAGTCTGACAGATGGAAGCCACATGAGGAAAGAATGGTGGAACTGCCTTCCAGGTCATGTCACAGTAATCCGCCCTATCTGGGTCAAGCCTTAGTGTTCCACTTGGGGTTAAGTCCTAGTGATCTATCCCTTCCAGATCACGTGCCCAGTGATGTGCCACACAGGTGTAATTTACAACATGCCCCCAATACACCACACACTTGCACTCTGTAATCTACCACACGCCTGTCTTCCACCACATACCTATAATCCCTCCAGGCCTGGCTAGGCCTTTTAACAGCACATACCATCCATAGTTGATTCACAGTATTAGAATACATGATGCTTTTGGCGGCCATTCCAGATCCAAACCATAACACCAGTCTTGGTTAACTTCATTGGCATTTTGACTAGGTCTTTTCTTTACTTTTTCAGGCTGTTCCTTACCTCTTCAGAGTCTCCATTTGAGGAGTGCCTCCTTACAGTTAATTCTAACATGTTATACCCAATAGCTGTGTCTGTGACAACTTGATGCCTTCTTGGTTAAGACCAAAGGAACCAGGTTACTACCCTGCAGCTCATATGGTGCCTAAATGCTTTTTCCTCCACGTTTGAGTGATAACATATCCAGATGACTGATCCAATAACTTGCCTCACTTTTCAGTGAGACTTTATTCCATCTCTCACAGAAGGATACGGTGTTATGTTTGGAGGTTCTTCCTTGAAACTGAGGCTTAGTGATGTAGTCATCAGAATCTGTATATTGTAAGGACGCACAGTATCGGAACGGTGCTTTCCACATGGTATTGTATAATCTAAACTTGTGAGTGTAGATTATCTTTCATGGGAAAGGAGAGTTTATATACATTTGTGTGTCTGCCTTGTTTCCTCTATTATGTTGTGAAACAGACTGTGGGCAATTGTAGTCTGTAAAGCACCTTATACCACTCATCTGGTCATCACTGCAAGATAATGATGTTGATAACCCAATCCCTGCATCATCTATGTCGTCATGCACCTTTAGAAATGATACAGGATCTTTGAATACAGGATCTTCCAAACTGTGTTCTTAAAATTCATTCCGATATGTTGGATTATGTTCTGAGAGTACCTGTGGGATGAGTTATGAAGAGAGTTAATTCTATTTGTTGGTGGTTTGGGACTCTTCTTGGAGGCTTACAGTTCAGTTTCAGTTTTGTTCTTATTCGGTCTGTGAACTTAGGCAAGTTACTTTTTTTGTCTCATGTAGTTGAGGTTACAATATTCTCCCTTCTTCATTGGCTACTTATGATTATGAGATTAAATATAGGAAAATAATCAAATACATGTAAGATAGTAATAGAAAAATCTGTGGATAAATTCTTCACTTGAAAAATACTGTGTAGCAGATGACCTGGAAGGAGGGAACTAATAGTTGAATGTTGAATGTTTATTCTGTGCCAGGTGTTACTTTTGAAGATAATTGTTATTGCTGAGAAACATAAGAGGGAAATGGTATCAATTGAACCTATAATGTTTTACTATTAGAAAAGGAATCTACAGCAAAAATGGCCAAATGTTACAATTCAGTAGATCTTTAATGAATCTATGTGTGTTCACTGTGCTGTCCTCTGAAAATTACAAAAATATTTCATAACATTTTAAAAATAGTCATCTTTTGCCTAGGTGAAGTATTTAGTAGATGTCTTTGTGTTTTGGAGACTCAAACGGAGATGTTAATGTCATTTTTTGGAGAAAGAAAGCAATTTTTACATATTTAAATAGCTAATGGGTTTCTTGGCAGTTAAAATTCATTAAATTATATTACCTTTTATTTCTACAGGTATATAAAGTTCTGGTCTCTGTGGGCAGGAGTGAGTGGTTTGTCTTCAGGAGATATGCAGAGTTCGACAAACTTTACAACACTGTAAGTAGTAAGTCTACAAAAATTTAAAACATCTGATGATACCTCCCCAAAGATTTAAAGACACTAGTTAATATACTAGTTAAAGACATTAGTTAATATACACATATATTAGGCAAGCAGGAAAGAGATTCTTGGAAAATATCCTAATTTTGGAAGTTTAAAAAATAGATGGAAGATTGTTGCATAGTTCCACATAAGCTGTGAAAAATATAAGAACTGTAGGAACAGCTTAAAAACACATTATAATATCGTAGGATATTAATAGTAAAACCTGTGAGCCCAGTAATAGTTAATCATGATGGTAGTTCTGGCTGAATTGCCCAATTGTGAGCTTTAGATCTGCCTCTGATGAGCCCATCCCCTTCCATATTTCCTTCTTGATTTGAAATAAATCTTAGGTTCTGTATTTTAAGTAGCTGTCAAGTGAGTACTGCTTTCTGACTGACCTGGCAGGGGTGAGATCCGAGAAACTATTAGCTATCTAAATAGTTAATGCCTATTTTTATATATTCATTATTCTTATAGTAAAGATATTCATAGTATAGCGTTTGTAGTTACACATACTTTCTGAGTAGGCAGTGAGACTCCAGGGCCCATGTAACACATCAGGCCAGGTCTTACCAGACAGTTACCAGACACTGATGTTGCTAGGGGGTGTCTTAGATGAGTTAGTTGCTATAGAACGACATTTAAGACAGCTCTGGGTTCCAAGCTTTGTTTCACTTAAAAAGCAAACAAAACTTCCAAAACACAACTGTGTCTTTATTTCCTGAATTCTATAATTTAGAAATTATATTCCTAATATAATAACTAGGGATATCATAATGACATGGTTAATAAATGGTAGATTACAAGGCTTCTCTGGAAAAATTCTGTTTGTGTATTTAGGAAAGTATTTTTCATTTCTCTTAGCCTTGTCTTCTGATTAAAAAAAGGATAGACATACAAATCTGTAGACTATCATGTGTTAATTATTTTTAAAAATATGAAGTAAAGCTTTCTCCATTATGAGACAAATTACTAAGTAGGCCAAAAATGAATTAAATAGTGCTTAGCTGTAGCACTTCTGTATATTTTGTTTAGTAATGGCAGTTAGACTTCTGATTCTTATTGTTTATTGTTTCACTATATCTGTTTTTTTTTTTTTCCAAGAGATATTTGAACCACTTGCTAATGGAAATTGAACTTTGAAAAATGTTACATCTGGGTCTGGTAGTGCCAGCCTCTAATCTCAGGAGGCTAAGGTGGGGGATTGTAATTCTAGCCCAGCTAGGACAGTTTAAGGACTTAGTGAGACCCTGTCTCAAAAATAAAAATAAAAATAAATGGACTGGGCTTGTAGCTCTGTGCAAAGGCCCTGGATTTAATTTCCTGTACTTCAGAGAAATAAAATAATATTGAAATTTAAAAAATGTTTCTAAGTTGTAACTATGTAAAATTAGTACATATTCTATAAAATCTGGTTAACAGGAAAATATAAATAGATTAAACTTAAAAACCTTCTATAATGGTATAATCAGAGATAACAGAACTTCACTGTGTTTTTGTCAGTTCTTTTTCTTTAATGCATAGGCAACTGAATTTACTACATATAATGTTAAATATTGCTTAATCAAATTATGTGAGAATCTTTTTTTTTTGACTGTAGATAAAGTCACATTTGCAAAATGATAGCCAATAAGAATGGGAATATCCTTTGTAAATTTTCAATTTTTTTTAGAAAAATGGTTTATATTGGAGGCTGGTTGGATTCATTAATTCAGTTATGTTTTACGTTTTTCATATAAGACAAAGCATGTAATATTTAACTCTCCGAGTCTGGCTTATTTCTCTTAGATCAGAGTCTCAATCTCAGGTTCAGGAAAACCTGAAGTGACATGATTTCATTCTGTGTGGCTGATTGACAGTTACTTGTGTGTATATGTACCACCTTGACTTGTTGAGGCTCATTAAGCATAAATATAAAAGAAGAAAGCTTATTTGGGGTCATCTGCTTCATGATCAGTTTCACCTTTTCCATAAAGTATAAAATTCTGTGGAAAATTTCCTCGATTTATAGTTCAACTTGTTATCATCCTATTATGTCCTGTTCCATATATGTGCTTCAAATTTTGCCTCTTACGGTAAGGGATAAGGAAAAACTAGGAGAGTGCTATGACTTATGCTCTTTGGAACTGGGAAGTCAGGTTAAATCTGGCCTGTTTTCTCTGAGCTTAAAAACACAAATTTTTTCTTTTTTTGATGCTGCTTTTGTAACAAAAGAAAACTCAAAAAGTAAAATTGACCATCTGCTAACATTTTAGTTATCACCATATATGTATTTTATGACTATAGTTTATATTTTAACTGTTTATTAATAGAAATTATCAAACACACAGACGTCTATAGACAAGTACAAATACAGAATATAATATAATGCTGCCATCAGCTTCAAATGCCAATAAATCTTTTTTTTTCATCTCAATCCCTTGCTAGCTCATTGTGCTTTAGGCTCAAATCTGATACGTGTCATTTTACCTGTAAATATTTTAATATACATCTCTAAAAGATAAAATTTTTTTTCATGTTTGCAGTTTCTCAGTTTTTATTAGTATGTACATGCGATACCCCATGGTTACATTGAACCCAAGAATTCTGTGAATGTATTCATTGTGTCAACTTTACAAACCCTTCCCCTCCCATATTCTTCCTCTACAGCCCCTTCACTCATCCCTCTGACTCCCAGTAGTTCATGCATTTGACTTTACTATTTATTTTAACTCTGAGATTCTCATATTAGAAAAACCATGTGATATTTAACTTTCTGAGTCTGATTCACTTCACTGAGTATAATGGTCTCAAGTTGCATCCATTTACTTACAAATGACTTGTATCTGTCTGTCTTTATGGAACAGTAGTATTCCATTGTGTATATATATCAAATATTATTTTTCTTTTTTTGAAACAGGATCTCACTCTGTAGCCCAAGCTGGTCCTGAACTCACTGCGTAGCCCAAGCTGGCCTTGGATTCAGGACAATATGCCTGCCTTAACCTCTTGAGTGCTGGGATTACAGGGGTGCACCACTATCCCCAGCTTTATGTGGTTCTGGAGAATCGAACTCAGGGCCTTGTGCTTGCTAGGCAAGCACTTTAACTGCAGTGCCACTCCTCCAGCCCATATACTACCTATTTTTTATCCATTGGTCTACTAATGGATATTTCAGTATCTTCCATGATGTAGCTATTGTTAGTTGTACTTCTGTAAAAATGGGTATACATGTATCTCTGTTATGTGATGCTTTTAACCCTTTTGGAAAGATACCCAGAAGAGGTATCTCTGGATCAAATCAAATATTTATTTGAACAGTGTTGAACATGGAGAAGGCAACAATGACTTAAAAGCATTTAAATCAAAAATTATATAATCAGAAAGATTCAGATGAATCTCTGTGATTTCAATACATTGAAGGTTCATGATTCGGGAATTAAAAAATTGTATTATGTATCCAATTTTAGCTGTCTTCTTGCCAGATTTTATATATATGTGTGTGTGTGTGTGTGTGTGTGTGTGTGTGTGTGTGTGTATCAATTCATGCATGAATTTGAAATTCTAGAACACAGTAGAGACATAGGGTTTGAGGAATCAATGAACGTCTGTGCCCACCCCTTTTTCAGAAGTTCACCCCTTTCCTGGCTGACCATTGCCCCTCTTTCTACCCTGTCACTCATGTTGGGGCCTTTTAATGCCATAATTGTGTGGATTTCATAAGAGGAACACCTGTCCAGAGTTGGCCATAAAGAAAGACAGGTATAAAGCTTTTGAATGAAAATGGGACCACCTTGAGTCAATTATGCTCCGTGAAATAGACCAAACACAAAAGATTGACTGTAGATGGGTGTCCCACTTATGAAATTCACACAATAATGTATTTTCAGTTTTTTTGAATCTCCATACTCTTTCCATAGTGGCTGTACCAGTTTTTAGTCCTACCAGCAAAGTGAAGTGCTTCCTTTTCCCTGTAGCCTCACCAGCATCTATTACTTTTTGAAGTCTTTATAGAAGTCATTCTCACTAGAGTAAGATAATATTTCAGTGTTGTTTTGATTTGTGTTTCTCTAATACTAAGGATGTTGAATACTTTTTTTCTGTATTTGTTGGCCATTTGTACTTCTGACAACATTTCAATTGCCCACTTTTTAATAGGTTCTTAAAATACTAGATTTTTTTTTTTTTTTTTTTTGAGACAGTCTCTATAATCCTCCAACTGGTCCTGAATTCACTGGGTAGCCCAGGCTGGTCTTGAACTCATGGCAGTCCTCTTGTTTCAACCTCCTGAGGATTGGGATTACAGTCATGGCCACCTCACCTAGCAGTTATGTGGTGGTGGGATATCAAACCTGGAACCTTGTGCTTCCTAGGCAAGTGCTCTAATCATGGAGCTGTGATCCATCTCAGCCCTGAAAGATAAAGATTCTTGAAATGAAAACACACACAGTGTCATTAACACATCTAAAAGTAAATTAACAGTAATGTCTTCATATCAAATATCCATTTATTATTTACATGACTGGTTGATAAGTCTATTAAGCATATTTTTAATATTTTATTTGAATAAAAATGAACTACATATTCAATAACATGTTGATGACAAACAGCTTGGGAATCTGTGCCTTCATATATCACATTTGACCACTTTTCCACTCCTTACCTCTCCCATTCTCAGTGTCTCTTCCCTTTCCTAGCAGAACATCACTCCTCCTACCAACCCTCTTTTTAGTTAAAATCTTTTTGTACATGTATTTATGGCAATCTCATATGAGAGGCATTAAGCAACACTTAATATTTTGTGTCTGATCAATTTCACAGAGTATTATTGTTATTATTTTGTTGTTGTTGAGACCAAGTCCACTCTGGTCCTGAATTCATTGTGTAGCTCATGCTGGCCTTGAAGTCTTGGTACACCTTCTGCCTCAGCCTCCCGAGTGCTCACTGAGCATTGACTGAAGGTGACCCCATTTTCTTGCAGATGCTTCATATCTTTCTTTATGGCTGCATCATGTTCCATTGTATATATTGATACACATTCTCTTTATCCATTCCTCTGAGCATGAGCATGTAGGTTATTTCCCAGATTTATCTATTATAAATCTTGCTGCTACAAACATGGATGTGTGTATGTCTTTATGATATGATGACTTTAATTCTTTGGGGAAAATGCCCAGGAGAGCTGTAGCTGGGTCAAATGGGATTTCTGATCTGAGTTTTCTAAGGAATCTCCAAATTACCTTCCAGAGTGACTGAACCAGACTGAAATCCTGTGAACCTTGTAGAAACATTTCTTTTTCCCCACAGCCTGGCCAATGATTATTGTTTTTGGAGTACTTATACAAGCTGTTCTCCCTGGAGTGAAATGGAATCTCAATGTGTTTTTATCTACATCTCTGATGACCAGCAATGTCGAACACTTTTTCGTGTGCTTGGTGGCCTTTTCTACTTATTCTTCTGAAAAATTTCTTTTCATTTAACTGGCCCATTTCTTAATGGTGTCATTTATTTTGGGGTTTCTCTTGGGGTTCTTTATATATTTTATATATTAATTTTCTGTTGGAGGCCTAGCTGCCAAGATTTTCCCCCATTCTGTGGGCTGTCTCCTCACCCTGTTAATTGTTTCCTTTGCTGTACAAAAGCTTTTTAGTTTGATGTAGACCAAAGCTTTGCCATTTATTTTTAAAGGGCAAAGGATTGCTTTAGAAATCCTGGGCCTTTTATAGTTCCATATAAATTTTGGAGTTGTTTACTCTAGTTCTGTAAAGAATTCTGTTGGTATTTTGGTTGATACTGCATTGTATCTGTATAACAAATTTGAAAGTATGGCTGTTTTGACAATATTAGTTTTTACTATCTAAGAATATGGGATGGGATGTCTTTCCATTTTTAAGGTCTCTTCAGTCTTCTTATTCAGGGCTCTGTAATTTTCTCTCTACATCTCCTTCATTTCTTTGTAAGGTTCACTCCTAAGTATTTACATTTTTCTATTGTGAATGGGATTAATTTCTTGATTTCCTTCTTAATAAATTAGTTATTAGTGTATTGGAGTGCTATTGATTTGTGATTATTGATTTTATTATAACCTGTTACTTTGCTTAATTTGCTTATTAGTTCTAAGAGACTTTTGGTGGAATTTTTTGGATCTTCAGTATAGGGTGTCATGCCATCTGCAAACTTGGAAATCTTCACTTCTTCCTTCCCAGTTCTTATTTCTCTTATTTCTTTCTCTTTCCCGAGTACTGTGTTGAAAAGGAGGGCTGACAGTGAACATCCTTGCATTTTTCCTGATTTTAGAGTAAATACTTTCAGTGTCTCCCCATTTAGAATGATTTTGGCAGAGAAGTTGTAATAGATGGCTTGGATCAGATCGAGGTAAGGTCCTTCTATTCCTATTTTCTTAAGATTTTAAAAATCATAAATAGATGTTGAATTTCTGCATCTGTTGAGATGATCTTCTGATTTTTGTGTTTGAATCTGTTAATGTAGTATATGACGTTTATTGTTGTGTGTTGAACTATCCCTGCAGCCCTGGGATGAAGCCCACTTGAGTATGATGCATGTTCTTTTTTATGATTCATTAGATTGTCTTTGTGTATCTTTTTGAGTATTTTTGCATATATATGGTCCTTAGGTAAATTAGCCTGTAGTTTTTTGTTGTTGTTGTTGTTGGGTCTTTGTATAGTTTGGTATTAATGTTATAGTGGTTTCAGGGAATGACTTTAGCAGCTTTTCTTTCTTTTAATGAAAGGGGTTGTTGAGTATTGGCATTAACTCTTCTCTGAATTTCTGGTGAAATTCTGCCATGAATCTACCTATCCCTGGGATATTCTTGGTTAGAAGTTTTTTTTTTTATTGTTATGATTACTTCCTTGAATTTACAGCTGGTTACTGGTATATTCAGGTGCTTTATTTCTTCTTCCTTCAGTTATGAAGGTTTATAAAGCATTTAGAAAATTGTCCATTTCTTCTAGGTACTTAAATTTACTGGAGTATAGATTTTCAATGTAGCTTTTTATAATCCTTTGGATTTTGATGCTATCTATTTTAATTCTGCCTTTTTCGTTTCTAACTGCATTGATGTAGGCTTTTTCTTTCTTCTTAGGTAGGGGAGTTTCTTAATCTCATTTATCCTTTCAAAGAAACAGCTTTTTATAATTGATATTATTATTACTGTTACTGTTATTTACTTTCAATTTCTTTAACTTCTGCTCTGATTTTTATAATTTCTTGCCTTCTGTTAGTTTTGGGGTTCTATTGTCCTTGTTTTTCTAGCTCCCTGCATTGTATCATTAGACTATTTATTGGGCATTGCTCATTTTATTTTATATGTGTTTTTACAGTATTCAGTTTTTCACTTAGCTTTGCCTTCATTATGTGCCAGAAGGCTGTGATGTGATGTACCTCCATTGTCATTTGTCTCTACAAATTTTTAATTTCTTTCCTGATTTCGTGACCTGGTTGTCTTAATTTCTTTTTCGTTGCTGTGACTCAATACCCGACACTCACAAACTTAGGAAAGGAAAGGTTTATTTTAGCTCACAGTCTCGAAGGTCACAGTCCATTCAGGGGCGGCCAGCAACAATTGAAGTACATGGCAGAGAGAGAGGTGGAAGTAGCTTTCCCGGACCAACAGGAAGACAAGCTGAGGCTAGTTGAGACTAGTCCCAGTCCTCCAGGAAGGCAGGTGCAGCTTATGTATCCTTTCAGGTCTCCGCCCAGTAACCAGTCCCTCCTGCATCCAGGTGTGGCCACTGCACACCGTTAATCCTAACTTAACTGCAATCCACTCCTCCAGACCAGACTCCAATCCACCAACATCACATGGTTCCATTAAAATACATGAGACTTTTGGGGGACACTCCAGATCCTAACCACAACACTGTTGCTTGTTCAGTGTTGTACTATTCAGTCTCCATTAGTTTGTGTAGTATCTGTTGTTTCCCTTATTGGTGGTTTCTAGTTTCATCCCATTGTGATCTGATAGTATATGTGGAATAATTTAATTTATTGTATTTAAGCATTTTTCTGACCTAGAATATGATCCATTACATTCTCTTGTGCATCATATTGAGTATTTTTGCATATTCATGTTTCTAGTTTGTCTATCATATTTTTTCCATGGTAGTGTTCAGATATGCTATGTCTTAATAGGTTTTTTTGTTTAGTCGACTTGTCTTCCTGAGAGTGAAGTGTTAAAGTCCCCCAAATATAGTTGTGTTGGGTCCACTGGTCTTTTATGTCCAGTAACTTTTGTTTTATAAAGTCAAGTGCTTGGTGCATAAATATTTATTATTAGCTCCTCCTGTTGAAGTGTTCCCTTTGTAAGGAAGACGTGACTTTCTTTGTCTCTGTTGACCAGTTTTCACTTCAAGTCCACTTTGTCAGCAAAGAGTATAGCTACCTCTGCTTGTTTTTGTCTCCTTCTTGAATGGTGTATGGTACTCCATCCTTTCTCCTTCACCTTGTGTTTATTTTTATGGGTAAAGTGGGTCTCTTGCAAACAGTGTGTGGTTGAATCATGTTTTTAAATCTAGTTTATCAATCTGTGTCTTTTAATTGGCAAGTTGAGACAATTGACATTAAGAGTTATAATTGTCCTAAAAACATTGGATGCCGCCATTGTTGTAAACTTCAGATGTTTCTTTCCTGCTTACGTGTTATCTCTGTTGAATGTGTTTGAATGCTTTTGGTTTCTTTGCCATGCCTATCCTCCCCATCTCTATTCAGCAGACCCTTGAGAATTTTGAGCAGATTATTTGATTCTGTTTTTTAACTCTTCCAGTATTTTGTGGAGGTTATTATTGAATCTAATTAATAGACTTCAAATAATATTTGGGTCTCCTTTGGTGAAATGGGGTCTTTGTGGAGTGTCTTCTTACTGGGTTTTCTCATCCCACTGTTGTTTTTATTAGGAAACTTAAGCATTAGCCAGATTGGAATTCTTCACTGGCCTCTAGGAAGAGCTGACCCCTTCTCTTTTGTAGCTGAGTTTCATTTCTGTCTCCTGCTGGTGGTACTATTTGTGTTAGTTATTTTGGGGTATTGGCTTTTAGCTGTGGACAGGAGCGATGCAATTTGGGTGCCCAGACCCTGTGTTCAGTTGATTAGGACCTTACCTCCTAGGAACTTGTGTTGTAGCTTTCCCCCAGATCATGGCTTGAGTCCCTTTTGTGGTTCAGTATCTGCAGTATCTTTTCAGATGAATTGAGCTTGTCTGGGTGGATTTATGGCTACAGGGTTTTTCTGGATAGTATTCATTCACTTTCCAGCCTCTCCCTCTGGGGGAAGGAGTTGAGTTAGGTGGCCCAGATTGGATGAGCCAGAGGAAGGGGCTGGGAACAAGGTTGCCATTGCTGTGCATACAAATTCCACATATTTCAGCCCTGGTAGAGATTGCCTGCTCCCTTAACTTGTTTGCCTTGCCTCCTTCTGCAGAATGTAGCCTTTGTAGCTACCTCAGGCCCAGTTGTTCCCTGCTGTGGCTTGCTGGCTTGGACAAGGGGCTGGCTAGGCTGTCTCTGCACTCTGGGAATGGTCTGGATTTATACAACAGCTCCCTGTGTATTACCCTGTGGGTGTCAAGTGTGGAACCTGGGAATCTCTCGATTGCTGCCCTCTGTCTTTGCAGCCACAGGCCCATGAGTTACGGCTTATTCGTCTGCTCTGAATGAGTTTCTGCAGGGTCTGAGCTGTGACCCATGCTAAGCCACTTGGGTGGCAGGCGTGAGTTCCAAGATTCACTGCATCCTGCTGCAGTGTCCTGCCTGACCCTTTAAACTCTGCTGTTCTGCCCCTGCTTTCAATGGCTTCACTCTCATCCTGAGTAAAGATCTTGGAGCATTAATCTATTCTGTCTGAATAGATTAATGAATAGAATTGAATAGATTGAATAGAATTGAATAGATTGGTTTGACCTGTGTGGACTACACAGTCACCATCTTGCTCAGAAGTCTGCTAAGCGTATTGTAATAACTAAGTTCCTCCTCTACCTCTTTCCTTGTAGAAAGAACATCTTCTCTTGAGGTCATAAATGATTGGTTTTTTTTTATTCAGTCTTTATATGCTACATTTTGGTCTAAAAACTTAACATGCATGATCTCCATTAAGCTGTACTATAAATCTGTAATAGTCTTCATGTTATCTTCATTTTATAGCATAGAGATGTTAATTAACTGATAGAAAGTCTCATAGATATGTAGTGTTTCATTGGGACAAAATAGGATGATTGGTCAGTGTCTGGTATTTTATCGCTATAATTTAATATTATAAGACCATCTATTAAAAGTGCATCTTTGTACATTCACTAGGTTATCTTTACATCAATCAGTTTCCTTAGGATAACTTTCATTAGTAACCTAATAAGTCAATTGTTACAACAAAACAAAATATGTACCTTCCAGTATTCAGCTAAGGCAATTGAAATTTATTTATTTGTTATTTTTTTCTTCTTTCCCAAATTAACTATCCTTTTGAACTACATGCTTATAATTATTTTCTAGTGTGAACTGGTGGGTAAGGCCAGGTTTAACAATAACAACAAAGATGTAGGAAAATATGGAAAAAAACCTTTTGGTGAATATCCCAATGAAGGGATTGGTTGGATTCAGAGAGGAGATATCAAGATTTAACTACTGCGAACCCATTAGAAGAATAGGAAGCTGGGGTAGAGTGGTGACTTGAGTGAAATGACTTAGGCGCGGAAGATTAATATGTTAAACACTGTATGGTTTCTCGGACTTGGAAAACCCAGAACACAGACACTCTTTGGAACCATAAGAAGTGATAGCTGGAGCCGGGGGAAGGGACAGGGAGGGGGTGGGAGGGTAGAAGATGGGAAGGGATTGTGAAGTCGATGTGATACATAGGTGTTTGAAACACCTGGATTCATTGTAAATACTATGTATTACATTTGTATACTAATAAAAATAGTGGGGAAAAAAGTGCATCTTATGATGCATTTTCTTAAAGATCAGACTGCACTTGGCTTTTGTGCAAACATAAGTAGAAGAGTCATAAAATTAGTTAATAGAATAATGGTTTTTAAATTTCTAGTTAAAGAAACAGTTTCCTGCTATGGCCCTGAAGATTCCTGCCAAGAGAATATTTGGTGATAATTTTGATCCAGGTAAGTGGTATCTGCTGTTAAGTGGTGGTTGAAGTTTGAAGAAATAATTTACATATTTGTAGTGTTGTATATAGGACTTCTAAGGAAATTGAAAATAGATAAGCTTATTAATTTGTCCAGGGTCACATATAGATAGTAAATGGCAGATTTGGAAGTTAAATTCTAGCAGCCTAGATTCAGGTAAATTTATTTATCCTTAAGAATAATTTGAGATACTTTTCTAACTTTACATTGATACCATGAAGCATATTTATTCTTTTATTCAGAAAGATTTAATAAATATATGCTATATAGCAATCTGCTGGCCTCAGAATGGATGACCATATTCCTTCCCATAATGGTTGTACTAGTTTATGTCCCACCAACAATAGGGGTTCTTTTTCTCTACAACCTCACCAGCATTTGTTGTTTTTTGAGTTCTTGATACCAGCCATTCTTACTGAAGTTAAGTAGAATCTCAATGTTGTTTTGATTATCATCTCTCTGATAACTAAAGATGCTGAGTATTTTTTTCTTTTTTTATTTGGCCTTTTGGACTTACGAGAATTGTCTGTTAATTTTAATTGCCTGTTTTTTCTTGGGTCTTTTATTTTGGGGGTCTGATTTTTCCATTCTTTGTATACATTCTCAAGAGTCCTGTGTCTAAGGAGTAGCTGGCAAAACTTTTCTCATTCTTCAGTTCCTCTTGACTCTTGATTGAGATAACCTTCTTGCTGTGCTGAAGCTTTTTAATTTGATATAATCTCATTTGTTGATTCTACCTGTTTCTCATGTGCAGTGGGTGTTTTATTGAGAAGGTCTTTGCCCATGCCTGTGTCTTCAAGGATTTGCCTATTTTGTCTTCAGACAGGTTCACAGTTTCCATTTTAATATCTAGGTCACCAAAGGCTCTTTATAAGGATGGCAGAATCTCCTTACCCATCAGAATTCTGTCAGAAGAGCCCTCTATCTCTATTCCACAGAATCCTGAATTTGTTACTCTTTCTTCACAACCGGTTTTCTTGCATCCTTACTATCCCTTACATCTGTGCTACCTTGCATATTTACTTACTTGGATTAAATGTTCTTAACTGGCTTACTTTGTGCTTCCTCTAACTTTATACCGTTTCATACCTTCCCAGGCCTTTTCACTGTACTGTATAGAATTTTGTCCATGATTTCCTTCTACTTTTTCCTGTATCTCTTTAATGTTTCTCTTATATTTTTCTGTTAATTAAAATGCTGCTGGATCATTCCCTCAACTAGAGGTTCTTTAGTTTTTATATTTTGTATGGACCCCAGAATTGTAGCATATTTCATTGTCTTTACTGATTTGCCTTATATAGGCTCTAGAATGTGGGGACTATGTGCTTATTTCTTGATTTCTAATGTTTGACAAAAGCTCGTTTTAAAAATTACTGAATACATGAGTTCATTAATAAAAAGAAGAAAAACTTGAGTTGGTACAGCAGAGCCCAGTTTCAAATGCTATAAAATTTACCCTATGTATCAGTAGTTTTTGTATTCTTGCTTTTAGCAACAGCACATTTTTCCCCCAGTTGACCTCTTTTCATAAAATGTAATAGGTGAGTCAAATAATGAGAGAGCTGCTTTGTAGGTGCAGCAATGAAGTGTCTTTATGTAGCACAGGTTGAAAAACATGGGGTAGGCAGCCTATGGTCCTTAGGATACTTGAATGAGGTGGTGATATGACACTGTTATAAGCTAACGATATGTAATACATAGTAGACACAGCAGAGAGGACACAGAGTAGAGCCAGGGAGACTAATGAAGGGGATGCGCCAGTAGTCTTGGCACTAGTGCTGCGAACACAAGGACTAGGGTTGGAAATGAGGTAACAAATGAGCAATATGCAAGAAATCTTAATGAAAACCCTGTAAGAAATCTTGATAATTGCTTAAGTAAGGGAAAATGTAAAGAAGAGAATCAGAGATAACTCAAGTGTCCCTCATTGAGGAATTAGTTTTTAGTTACAGGAAGACATTAAGAAGAATAAGGCTACATGTTAGTGATAATATGAAACTTGAACTTGCACTGGAGTTTTGTAGAGCCCGTAGTTGAATCCTTAAAGCAGAAATCAGCAAAGAAGGAAAAGACTGGCAACATTACTGTTTAGCTATTAAAGGCAAGATACCAGACTAAATGCCTGTGGTGCTTATGTTTTGGCAAATTAAATATTTGACACTAAAATTTGATTTTTTATTGAAGAATTATTTGAAATATATCTGTATTGAGGAAACCAAGTCCTATTCATCCTCAAAATTCCAGTGATAAATAAGGCTTGTTTGATAAAGCTTTAACAGGAAGGTTGCAAAGATTGTGCCCAGCTTAGTGACTTAGTGAGACCCTGTCTGAAAATCAAAAGTAAAAATGACCTTGGGATATAGCTCAGTATGAAGGCCTTGAGCTCAATTCTCAATATTAACCAAAAAGAAAAGAAAAGAAAAAAAAAGACAGATACATAGGAGACCATCAGATGGAATGGCAGCCATGTAGGAATCCTGCTCAGTGGCACAGACTCAGCCAAAAACTTGAGATACAGTTAAAAAACTACTGCTCAACTTACCTAGGAGAAGCAGGAAAGCTCAGGAATTGAAAGTAGGCTCCAGGAAAATTAGACACCCTGAAGATGTGTCAGAGGCTGAAGAATATGCCAGCTTAGGAAGCCATCCCATGCCACTTAGGAAGGACCAGAAGCAATAATGAGTGCCAGCAACCACAGGTGTGAGGTAAGCCTAGCACCAGAAACCATGGGAATTAACAGCAGCTGGCAGTCCTGGCCTCCAGAAACAAACAAACAAACAAACAAACAAATAGCAACAACAACAAAAACTGTAGTTAGTGCAAACTGCAAATGCACTGTGAGCTTTCTCTTGAAAAGGCATCCCCACAGCCTGCCGACCAGCTTGGGAGAAGCAGTTCTCAGCAGCACCATACTATGCAAGTAATGTAGGCAGGGGCAGTTTTGAAAAGAGCCTGAATCTGATCTGTCTTGGGTAAATGAAGTCACAGAGACGTCATACACCAGGGATTTGGGGAACACTCTTAACCAGTGCCTAAGAAGGAAATAGCACTTAGATAGGACTTCCTCTCTTTAAGAGACAGTTGCAGAAGGAAGGAAAGCTGCTGACCTCCTGAATGGTTCAGGCCACAGTGAAAGCAGGAGGGCCCAGCCCTTTGGGGAGAGAAATGAGGACAGAAAAGCTCTGCTGAGAAGGCTGGCAGTGAACAAGACACCTCAGAGGTCATTAGACTGTTAGGTTCCTCTTGCTTTCTACTCCAAGCATAGAACTCAGTGGGCTTCTGCTCTCCTCACACACCCTTGTCCATGTTCAGAGAAACACCTTGGCTAAATCATTAAGTGAATTCTTTTAGCTACAAAATCATGGAAAGGAAAGGCAATAGGAAACATGCAGAAACACATGACTCCCCAGAAACTAATGTCATGGCCCTGAAACAGTAGAACCTATAGGAAAAGAAGTCAGAAGACAAGTAGACAAGTCAGTCAGTTCAAACAATACATACTTAAACAAATCCAGGAAGTGATTAGGAAGCTTAAAAAGTGATAGACTAAACAAATAATGGTCTTAATTGATAAAAAGTTTATGGAATTTTTATAGAAGACATAAAAAGCTGGCTGAGTTAAGCAAGGCAGTACAAGTTATGAAGGAACATTTTGGTAAAAAAGTAGGAAATCTGAAAAGAAATCTAGCAGAAATTCAGAATATGAAAAATTCACTTGAAGGCAGAGGAAGCTGACTCAAACATTGTAAGAGCAGAATTTCAGACTTTAAAGACAAGATTGACAGATTAAATTCTGCTTTCAGGGATTACTCCAGAACACGAAGTAAGCCAGGTATCCAGGTGCATGAGCTCTTGGATGCCTCAAAAACCATGCTCAGAATTACAGATGAGAGAAAGATCTGCAGGCATCAAAAAGACATAAAGAATTTGTTCACTGAAATCAAAGTACAGGAAGAAAAGAAAGTACAAGTACAAGAAGCATATAGAACATCAAGTAACCTTGACCAGAAAATGTCTTTGACTCAATGCATCATTATTAAAATCTCAGAAATGCAACACAGAGAGAAAACATCAGATACAGTAAGCATGAAAGACATTATTCCTTGAAGGCAAACCTATCCAAATAACTGCTGATTTTTCATTGCAAACCTTAAAGGTCAGGAGATCCTGGAATAAAATCTTTAAATCTTTTAAAGAAAGCAGGTGTCAGCCCATGTTGTATCCAGCTAAATTATCCCTGAAAATAGAAAGAGAAGTAATATATTTCATTAGAAAGAAACTCTAAAGGAATTTGCAGCCACTAGACCAGTATCATAGAAAATATTTGAAGGAAACTTAGAGATAAAGAAGAGAACAGCATCGTGCAACTCAGAGGAAGGGCAACATAAAAAAGGAAAGTGTAATGAAAAAGAAAAAAAAATACCAGAAAAAGGAGACAGTGAAAGGATTCAGTAAAAATCTTACAATAATTACTCTCAGTGTTAATGGTCTTAACTTGCCAATCTGAAGATAGACTGGCAGAGTGTATCAAAAACGAACTCCGCCATTTGTTGCCTGAGGAAACATACTTCACTCACAAAGAAGCACACAGACTGAAGGTAAAAGAATGGAAACTAATATTCCATGCTGCTAGAGCCCAAAACACAAGCATTAATAGCTATGCTATCACCAGGCACAGCAAACTTAATAATAAAGTAATATCAACAAATTGATACAAATAACATATATATTAAATAATATATAAATATAAATAATGATACTGTAGCTCAAAGTCCTGAAGAAACAAGAATAAGCCAACTCCAAAACAGTAGAAGGAAAGAAATTATAAGAATCAGAGAGACTAATGAAATTGAAAGTTAGAAAAAGTACAAAGACCAGTGATCAAAAAGTTGGGTTTCTGAAAGAATAAGTAATATTGTTAAACCACTATCCAAATTCATGAAAAGAAGGAAAGAAAAAATTCATATCAGAGCAGTCAGGCAGTAGAATGGATAAAGGGAATATGCATAGGAAAGTAAGATGTCAAACTATTCTTATTTGCAAATTATGATTTCTTTACCCCCAGAACTCCACCAGAAGACACTTAGGATGATAAACAAATTCATCCAAGTTGCACAAAAATCATATAGCATTCCTTTACAGCAACAATGAAAACATAGCAAAAGAGTACAGAAAAAACAATCTGGTTCATAGTAGCCTCAAAGAGAATTAAATACCTAGGAATCAACATAATTAAGGAAATGAAGGACCACTGAAAACTATATTATTCTGGAAGATAATACTAAAAAATGAAATGAATAGGCACAACCAATATTGTCAAAGTGGCCATAATACCGAAACTGATATACAGATTCAGTGCAATCCCAATGAAAATACCAACAGTATTTTTCACAGAACTAGGAAAAAGATTCTAATATTTGTATGGAACTAGAAGAGATCCAGAGTAACCAAAACAGTCTCCAGCAAAAATACAGAAGCAGAGAGGCAGCACAATACCAGGCACCAATGTATATTATAAAGCAAGAGTTATTAAAAACCACATGATATTGGCACAAAAGCAGACAGTGGATCAACAAAACAAAATTAATGATACAGAGACAACTGTAAGCATCTTCTGCCATCTTATCTTTGACAAAAGGGCTAGAAACACGCATTTGAAAAAAAAAGCCTGTTTAACAAATGATTCTGGGAAGACTGGTTATCCATATGGAGAAGAATGAAACTAGATGCACTCTTTCACCATGGATGAAAATCAAATCAAAATGAATCAGAGACCTGAACATTAAAATGGAAACTGTGAACCTATTGGAAGACAAATGAGACAAAATCCTTCAAGACATACATGTACGCAAGGACTTTCTCAATAAAGCACTCATTATATATGAGATAACACCAGGAATCAACGGATGGGATTCTATCAAGAAAAGGTAACAGCAGAGTGAAGTGGGAACTGACGGAACAGGAAAAAAGTTTTGCCAACCACTCCTTGGACAGAGGACTCTTATATAGAATATACAAAGAACTGAAGAAAAAAAATGAAAACAAAAGACCAAATCAAAAAATGGGCAACTAAAGATTGTTCTCAGAAGAAGTCTGAACGGAGAAATACATGAAAAAAAAGTTCAGCATCTTTATTCATTAGAGAAATGCAAATCAGAACAACACTGAGGTTCCTTTTAACTCCAGTAAGAATGATGGATATGAGGGACTTTAAAAATGACAAATGCTGGCAAGGTTGTGGAGAAAAAGGAACCTTTCAGCATTATTGGTGGGGCTTAAATTGGTTCAACTGTTATGGAAAGGAGTATGGAGCTTCCTCAGAACACTGAAAATAGATACCCCATTTACTTCTTTATACCTCTTCTGGATGGCTTCCTAAAAGAATAAAAGGCACCATGCAACAGTGATACACGCATATTGATGTTTACAGCAGCACAACTTACAGTAGCTAAAGCTTGGAAGCAGTTGATAAGTCCTTCTGTAGATGAACTGATAAAGAAGCTGGTATATTTTCATAATGGAATACTACTCTGCAGAAAAAAGAGACATTTGAATCATTTTTAGGAAAATGGATGCTCCTTTGTGAATGATTCATTTTACTAAGCCTAAGAGCATTGTGCTTAGCAAAATGAATCATTTACAGAAGGTTAAATATTGCATGGTTTTTATAATATGAAAAAAACTATGAAAAGTAAAAGCAGTGTGAAAGAGATATACAAAAGGATGAAGATAGACTGGAGAAAGAGGTGGTAAGGTAGGAATGGGGAAGGAAGGAAAATATGATCACGATGTTATATGTAAATGCACCACTCTTTCAAGCTGACTGTTACTTTGTATGACAAATGCATACTAATAAAATCTTAAAAGAATGCATGTTTAAGATTATGTATTGTGACATGATCTATAATAGCAAGAATGAAAATTGTAGTAACTTTCAAGGTAGGAATGTAACATAACTACAAAAAACAAAAAACTCTTTCTATATTATTGAGACAGGGTTTCGCTGTAAAGCCCAGGCTGGTCCTGACCTCACTGTGGAGCCCACGCTGGCTTCAAACTCATGGCAATCCTCCTGTCCCAGCCTCCTGAGAGCTGGGATTACAACCACACTCAGTTTATGTGGTACTGGGGAATTGAACCCAGGGCCTGCAACTTGCGAGGCAAGCACTTTAACCATTGAATTATTCCTCGAACCCCGGGGATACTATGGTAAGGGATAATGATAATAAGGAAGTTCTTTTTTAAAAAATCATGATCTTTGCTTTCAGTGGCTTACATTAAAACAAAAACCCTTTTACTTCTCAATTTTAACCTATGCATCTTTTTAACAGATACGTTGGTGCAAGGTCTTCATTGGAGAGATTTTTTAAAAATATGTAACCCTAACTTTGTTTGTTTGTTTGTTGTGAGTACTGGAGGTCAATCTCAGGACCTTTAAACTGAGCTACATCCCTAGCCCAGTGTATTTTTTCATTTGTTATTTTGGTAGACTCTTGCTAAGTCATTAAATTGCCCAGTCTGGGCTGGAATTTACCGTCCTCCTACTTCGGTCTTCTAGAATGCTGGAATTACAGGTCTATTTACCAGGCCTGGCTTATTTTAATTTTTAATCATCATATTTATAGATTACATATTATATTCTTAATTATATATTAAAGGGCATAAATTAAAGCTTCTCAATTACAGTATACTAACTTATAATCATGTATTATTGTATGACTATTTTGGTAATAATTATATAGGCTGACATAAATAATCCAAATACTTTATATCTCTCTTGCAGATTTTATTAAACAGAGACGAGCAGGACTGAATGAATTCATTCAGAACTTAGTTAGGTATCCAGAGCTTTACAATCAGTAAGTAATTATTATTATATCCTAAAATGAAACTCAGTCTAGAATATTAAATAAGCTCTCATAGATTTTATCTCTTCTATGAAATGTTATTAGACTATACATTATAGAACCTTCCTAAACATTTCCTGCCAATGTTCTTTATTTTCTTTTATCATCATCTTGTTTTACTTTCTTCCTTTTGTACTTGTTGGATAGATTAAATTTGAAAGAATTTTTCAAAATACATTAAAACATTTTGCTGATTACTTGATATTTATCGATGCTTTCAAAAAAAATACCTGCTGTGAGTATTAGGGATATGAAGCTATGAGTTTTGTTCCTACCTTTTAGAGAATCCTAGTAAGGTAATTTTTATGCCAAAGGTAGTAGAAGATAAGAAAGAAAAATGGAGCTAGCTCTGCTTGTACAGAACTTAAAGAATGTGTGCTTACTCAAGGAAAAATGTAGGAAGAATATCCAATCTAAAAGGAATAGTACATGTTAACAGAAGATACAAAAATAATGAAATATCAGGTCATTTTTAAGTTGGTGGTAAATGGTACACTAGGTGTTCAGAAAGGAGATGAGGCTGAAGGAGGTGGCAGGTAGCACATCCTGTGGCAGCTGGACTGGTGATCTAGTCTGTGGGCCCACACAGGCATCCGGACCTTCTCAACACATTGAAGGTAGTCACTTAAGGCATTTTTCTACTTGTGCATATATTTTGCTAATGATTTTTAGTGTCCTCTATGGGCCAGAAATTCCAGATGAAGGGCAAACGTGGGTTATAATTGAAATATGTATGAAAGCATAGGTAGATGTATGTTGTTTCATATATCAACCAGATTTTCTGTCACTGGGACACAGTACCTGGCACTCACAACTTAAGGGAGGAACGACTTACTTTAGTTCACAATTTCAGAAGGTCTTCGTTCGTTAAAGAGTGAGTGGCAATGATAAGATGGGCCTGGTAAAGAACAGCTAGCTACTCATGTCATGATGAAAGGAAGGATCAAATCTTGGGGAAAAGCGAGATAGGAGTTTATCCTTCCAGGCTCTGCCCTCTGTGATTTGCTACTCCAGGAGCCTCTTAATAGCACATGAAATCCATGGATAATTCACATGAGGCTTTTGGTTGACATTCCAGATACAAACCATAACATTCCACCCTTGGCCCTCAAAGACTCATAACCGCCCCCTTATGCAAAATCCATTTTGTCCCTCTGTAAGAGTTTCCAAAGAGTTAGTAGTTCCAGCACTGCTAAAAAGTTCAAGTCCAAAGTCTTCTGTGAGACTCAAGGGAAACTCTTGGCTGTGAGACCCTGTAAACATCAAAGAAGAGTTAAATACTTCCAACATATAATGACACAGCAGAAACATTCTTCATTCCAAAAGGGAGGAATAGGAAAATAGAAAGAAATTGAACTAAAGCAAGACCAAAAGCTGGTAGGGCAAATGTTAAATCCTATAGCTTTGTTAAGTCCTGTAGATGCATTAAATTCTGTAGCTCTGTGTCCAGCACTCAGTGTGAGCTGTGGTGAGATGGGAGCTCCATTGGTCCCACCTCTATGATATGGCCTCCAGCCACAACTTTCATGGTTTTTCTTTTGGACTGGCAGTGCTTATAGCCTGTGGCCTTCCTCTGCAGATGATGTATGTTCTTGGCATCTCTAAATTTCTGGTATCTCCACTGCACATTTGGCTTTTCTTTCATAGCTTCATGCACTTCTTTCAGGAACCACCACCTGGCCACACCTCTTGCAAATTCTGTATGCCTATGAAACCAGCACCATGTGGATCATACCAAGGTCTGCTTTTGGCATGAGTGGTAGTCTGGCCCCCTTGGACAATGGCCACAGTAACCTGAGTTCTTAGATGGCTGAACTCCTTGGGGATTCAGTTTTCCAGGATACCTTTCAGGATGCCCTGGGGCTCTTTTTTCAAAGCAAAGTCTCAAAAGCTCTAGAGGTTTCAGATGGGAAGGAAGGCTAAAGGATACCTTCACACCCTTCAATAAGTCAAGCTAATTCTTGCTAATTCCTGAAATGACTTCAAGCCATGTTTCCTGTAGTCCTGATACAGTGTACTTACTTTTTTAAAAATACTAATCTTTTTCACAACATGCTGTCCTTTGCCGTAACTTTCTGGGACCTTTCTTTTTGCAAAACTGGAAACTATTTATGTCTTTTTACTTGTCCTTTTTCTTTCTGCTTTTCATTGTAGAGCTGGCTCAAAACAGCAGAGACCATATGATAGCCTAAATATAGGGCTGTCTCAAAATTTCCTCCACGAGATTACTTAGTCCACCACCCTTCGTCTTCGTTTCAGGCAGTGTTAGGACAGTGGCAAAATACCTACACACTTTGCCAGGGTGTAGCATGCATAGTTTCTAGATAAATTGACAATAGAATCCTCCTATCTGAAATCTCTTGAGATGGGACTCTATAATCTATACTTCTAAACATTCTGGTTTTTAAAACTCTGGCCAAAATCTCCCATCATGCTTGGCTTACAGCATTTTAAGGTTTCTCTAGTTGACATCTGTCAACCTTTCCAAACTGTTCCCACGAACTAGTTTCAAAGGCTACTAAACCAGGGGCTCTACCCCCAGGTGGCAAACCTGTACCATTCTGTGACCTGGGAAGACCTGGGCCACCAGGGCAGATGAGCAGTTAGCAGGATGTGAACAAGTGAAGCTCCCTCACTCCTCTTAGGTTCTAATGCGCCTACTGGTCTGACAGGAGGCAGAACCTCACTCCTCACTCCCTACTCCCCTCTAGCTGCTGCTCAGTATTTCAAAGCTATGCCCCAACAACTTATGGCATAACAAGTACACCTACCCCCACCTGGTCTTTGAGAGAATGGTCTTCAAGTAAGCCACATTATTGGGTAAAGTCACAGCAGTGATGCCATTTCTCTGGTACCACTTACTGGCTTCAGATACCTTTTTGTTGCTGGAACACAGTGCCTAAAACCCACAACTTGAGGGAGGGAGGAAAAGTTTATTTTAGCTCACATTTTTAGGAGTTCTCAGTCCATTTGTGAGTGGCTGGCAATGATGAAAAGTTCTTAGCAGAGTTCAAGCTATTCGGGGCATCACAAGAGGAAGGATCAAGGCTTGTGGAGAAGCCAGAGCAAGAGTATAGTCTTCCAGGCCACACCCTCAGTGATCTGCCCACCCTTCCAATCCCCACCTCCTAACAGCATGTGAAATCCATAGGTAATCTACAACATCCAAATAGATGAGGCTGTTGGGCCATTCTAGATCAAAACCATAAGATTACCTAACACCTTCTCCTTCAAGGAGGAAAGGTTAATGTAGCTCAAACCATTGTTGGTTGGCTCCAGGGCAGGAAGAGCGTGGTGGTAAGGTTTGGTGGAGGAATGCTGCTTGTCCCAGGACAGCAAGGAAGGTAATTTGTTCCCAAACATTAATTATACTATTAGTATTTATAGTTTTTTATGCAACTTATTTTGCATGTATAGATCATTCTAAGAAGAAATGAAGAGGATAAAATAAAATATCTGAGGAGCTTTCCCCCAGGTCATTTATCTGTGTAAATGTAAAGGTTGCCTTATGGGTGATATGAACATGATATATATTTAATATGTTTTTCAGAATCACGATGCTGAGAGCTGTATTTTCTTCATTTTTAAATTTCATTTTATTTTTGTACTGGGTTTGAATGTAGGTTTTGTATTTAGCTCGAACACTGATGTGCATTCCCAGTCTTTTTACAAATTTGAGTTTTTAAGTTTTACTTATTTATTTATTTATTTTTTGAGGCCTAGCCTGGCTTCTAACTTGTGATTCTTATGCCTCAGCCTCTGAGTAGTTGGGGTACTGGGGTACTATTTTTGAACAATTTAAATTGGTGTGTGAATGGAGTTGGGTAAAACCAGAGCTTTGTGTGTGCTGGTACCACTGAACTACAGGCCCAACCATGAGCAATTTTTCTAACAATTATTGCCATTTTAATAGCACTTTGCAGTTCACAGAGGGCTTCTACAAGTCAGCGTACGTCCTCTGACCTGCTTTTTATTTAAGTTTTATCTACTGCATTAACTAAATTTCTGAAACTGGACCTCCTCCTACGTGCTCTTCTGCTCATCTTCTTATATTCAAAGACTACACAAGGGTCCTGGAGGTCTCACACCTAAAATAACACTGGGTTACCAGCGCAGTAAGAGCAGTGTCTTTGTGTTAAGAAAATGAAGGGGGTCCTTAAACTCAAAATTCTCTCATCAGGTCTGTTGTTTAGCAAAGATGTTTTCTGTTAGTATTTAGAACTGGAATGTCCCCCCAAAGCCTCGTGTATTTGGAAGGTGATTGCATTTTAGGAATTAAATGAATCAAGTGTATTAGTATATGGTTTCATACAGTATTAAGAGGTGGGTCCTGGTTGAGAGCGGTGGATCACGGTGCATCTGGCAGATCATCTGGGATGTGCCCTGGAGGAACATATCTCTGCTACCAGCTCCTCTCCAAGTTTTCTGTGCTTCTGGCCATGATGGGATGAGCAGCTATCCTCTTCCACTCTGTTCCACCAAGCCCTTCCACCACTGACCGCTGACCATGAATTAATGGACTGAGATTTCTGAATTGTGAGCTAATATAAATCTTTCTTTTTTTGTTGTTTTGAGAGTTGGGTTTGTGTTCCAGCAATGAGAAAGTAACTAACACTTTTTTTGTTTTTGAGACAGAGTCTCGCTGTTTAGTCGAGGCTGATTTTGAATTCACTATGTAGCCCAGCCTGGCTTCAAACTCATAGCAATCCTCCAGTCTCAGCCTCCCAACTGTTGGGATTACAGGCATGCACCACTATGCCTGATTTAACTGAGACACTTACTACTTGGCTCTTTGTATAATTAGTTGTTTTTTTTTTTTTCAGTATTACACCCTTCTGCTAGGGCAAATTTTATGCTATTTTTACTCTTAATTTTTGCTGTGTCCATTCAAGATACTTTGATTTAATATATTCTTGCTTGTTTGAAATATAATTAATAAATTCAGAGTTTAGATTTTTCTGTTCCTTTGACAAATCTTGGTGTGGTGTAAGTATACAGTAATTGACAGTAGTTATTATTATTTCTCCTAATATTTTAAGTGTTATTCAGAACCTCTAACACTATACAGTGAATACTGAAGATTCATTCTTATTCTTTTTTTTTTTTTAAAATAGAATCTCACTCTGTAGCCTAGCCTAGGTTGTTCCTGAATTCATTGTGTAGTCCAGGCTAGCCTTATAGTCACGGCAATCTTCTGCCTCGGCCTTCTGAGTGCTGGGATTACAGGCATGTACCACCACACCTGGCTTTATGTTATGCTGGGGAATCAAAGGCAGGGCCTTGGGCCTGCCAGGCAAGCACTTTAACCACTGTGCCATTCCTCCAGCCCCCATTCTTGTTCTCAATATCTAGTATTATGAAGATGTTATATTGACATTGAAATTCAGTACAAGCAATTCTATTATTTTAAACTTCCAGTTTTTGAGACATTGAATTATAAAATATATGTAATTCTTAAGTGTACATCTTTATATATCTCTGACTGTCAGATGGCAAAGGTTTTCTGACCTACTGGTGGTTGCTGTTGTATCACGAAACAGAACAGTGGCAAATTTGACTAACAGAATCTTTGCTACCACAAAAGCTTGAATAAAATTGAAAACAAAAAATTTAAGTTTGCCATGATAAAGAACAATAGATACATATACTGAACTTAGAAAGAAACTATGTAAAAATACATTTTAAGAGACCAAAAGAAAAATAAATGAAGCTCATGTACAGTTTATGAGATGTAAAGACTGGTCAATTATTAGAAAAACTGAACATTTCCTTATGTCTTTAAGAAGCAAAATCAGAAGCAAAAATACCTTTACAAAAATTTTATTGAAGTATAATATTGAGAAATATCGAGATTATGACTGTAAATCTCAATGGATTATGAAAAATGAATATACCCAAGTTATCATCCACCCCCAAGACAAGAAACATGATCACAAAGACTGCTGAGATGCTCAGATGCCGCCTTCCGACCCCATTCCTTCTGGCCTTTCCGAAGGCGATTTGCTGTTCTGATTTTAACAGCATACATCAGTGTGCTCTGGTTTTTAGTCTAGTATAAGTGAAGTTGCATTTGATAATTGTGATTGTCATTTCAACTAAAATAAGACACTCCCAGCAGGTTAGTAAAGCACACTGTGGGCTGTCTTGGCGGGCCTGGGCCATATCTCTGGGGGCTGCATCTGGTTCCTCATCTTTCCCTCTCTGGTGCTGTTCCTTTGCCTGCTTCCCGGCTACCATGAACAGAGCAGCTGTTTTCTACTGTTCTGCTTGGATTCTCTGCCCTGGAACCAGCCAGACATGGACTACAGCCTCTGAAGTCAGGAGCCAGAATGAGTCTCTCCTCCTTTGAGTTGCAGGTGTCAGCTATTTCATCACCACAGTCACTCAGTTCTACTGCCGACGACATTGGAGTTAACAGAACTTTAATTTTCATGCTGCTCATTTGAACATTAAATTTTTGATGTATATCATTACATCTATGTTTATGATTTTCAGGAGAGACCTTTTAATTGGTCTAAATGATAAATCATTTTAGGCCTTCAAATACAGCCTGTTAAAACTAATTTTCAGAAAGGCTATACCAGTTCATATTCTTCTGGCAGTATATAAGTATCTTTTAAGATTTTTACAGCTTTGGTTAATATAACACAAGTACTACATTTGTGATTTTCAGAGTTGACTGAAAATGTTTCTGACTGTTATAAATACTGTTGCCATTAACATACCTTTAGGTGTGCATGTGCAAATATTTCTGAAGTTTCTGGGTTGTAGGAAATGTATATTTTTAACCCCAATGAAGTGAAATGCCAGATGATAGATTTCTAAAATGTATCAAAATTTGCATTTCTATCATCAGTATAAGAAATCCTATTGCTTACTTTACCAACTCGACTGTTACTAGTCTTCCAGTTTCATCCATTCTGGTGAATGAGTCATGGTATCTTACTGTTGATTTAATTTGTATTTCAATAATTACTGTTGATCACATTATCAGAGATGGCACTATAATAGTAAAGTTATTTGTGGCATTTATTAACATTTAATTCTAGCTAATGCTGGGAGAATGCTCAGGGTGTGTATATATGGCTAGGAGAATATACACGGATACACACTGTGTCAGGGATTCAGCTAAACAGGCCACATTTGAAGTGTTAAAATAGTTATAATTCAGACCGGTACTCTTAATTTTAAAAATATGCCTTGAAAATCATAAATGGCAGTTCAGCAGTCATGCACAAATATTGCCAGTTGTAGTATTACTTCCAGTGTCGTAAGTTGCATAGTAAAAAGTTGGAAGCTGGACCCAGTCACACAGACCTGGAATTACAATTTCAGCATGCTGGGAAGCTGAGGCAGGAGGATCACAAGTTCAAGCCCAGCCTGAACAACTTAGCAAGACCTCGTTTCAAAATCAAAACTAAGAAATGATCCGGGTACATAGCTCACTCTGAAGGCCCTGGAATTGAGCCCCAGTACCACACACAGAAGTTGAAAGTATATAATTATGTAGCTTTTAGAATATTGATGATGCTGTACACCCACCATCACTACCTAATTTTATCACTCCAGGTCTAATCTAGTCTATCTGTCATTCCAAAAAAGAAACAGTACCTCCAGATTTTCTCCAGTGCCTGGCAACTATCTGTTAACCTACTTTCAATCTCTAAAGATTTGCCTATTCTGAATATTTTATTTAATATGTGACCTTTTTTCCAGGTTTTTTTTTTTTTTTTGCCCGGGGGGCCAGGGTCTTGCTCTGTAATCCAGACTGCTTCTGAACTCACTATGGAGGCAAGGCTGGCTCCAAACTCCTGGCAGTTCTCCTGCCTCAGCCTCTAAGTGCTAGGATTACAGGCAGTCACCACCATGCTCAACTTTTGTGCTGCTGGGGAATTGAACTCAGGATGTTGCACTTGCTAAACAGACACTATTACAGCTGTGCTATTTCTCCGGCCCCTCCTTTTTCTTTTTTTTTTTTTCCTTTTACTATTTAGTATGCTTTCTGAAACGTGTAGTAACATGTATCAGTGTATTCTATTTTGTGGCTGAATGATAATCTAGTGTGTAGATCACTGCTCCTGGTTATGTGTCTGTTGATGGACATTTGAGGTGTTTCCATTTTGGGCTATCATGAGTAATGCTGCTGTGCATGTTATACATAAGGGTTTTGTGTGAATATATTTTTTCATTTCTCTTAAGTATTTATTTAGGAGTGGAGCTACTAGATTATACAGGACAGTTTTTGATGACCTGCCAAACTGTTTTCCACAAAGTCTGCACCATTTTAAATTCAAAGCACCTGTCACCTTCTTAAAAATAATTTTGATCTTTAAAAATTCCTACCATGAATATATATATATTACTTGTGTTGAATTACTCAGAATGGGGGAGGGAGGATGGTTCAGTGGTTATAGGTGCATTTTTTTTGGCACATCTTGCTATGAATGCTAATATAGTGGTTTATTTTTTATGTTTAAAAGGGAGAAGAGCTGTAAGTAGTATTCTGGTGTCATAATAAAGTTAATTTTTGTTTTTAGTCCAGATGTTCGAGCCTTCCTCCTGATGGACAGCCCGAAACATCAGTCAGATCCATCTGAAGATGAAGATGAAAGAAGCACTCAGAAGGTAGCAAGACAAAATAGCAATCACCAAAGATAAAACAAGTTGCCTTAGGCAATACTTAGCAAAATGAAGTAGTTTCGTTCAGAGTAGATTTCTACCATGCACAATACCTAAAAACCACTTGCTTCATGGTTTTTCTGATAAAAGGTTTATGTAATGCAAGTTAAAGATTTGTAAATAGCCAGTAAGAAAAGTTGTTACCCATATTACTTGCACCCAGAACTAGTAATTTTTAACATTTGATTTTCCTTCTGTTGTCTTCAGATACAGGTTTTTAAAGTTGTCTAAATTATATAGTGTCCAGTTTTATATTTTGCTTAGCTTACATCTTACATTTTTATCATATTCCTTTAATGTCATCGCCATACTTGAGTCCATTGTCTTGAATTTCTTTCAGCAGGAAAGTCTTTTTCAACATCAGAACATCATGCACCTCTTTTTCTCTGTTGTCAGGTTTCTGTAGGAGAAATTAACACACATGTGCCGGTTGGCATCTGCTTTTATTTTTGCTGCATGTGTACACACTGTGTCTAATAAAGGACAGGCTATTTGCAGTTTTTGAACTAGATTGTGATAGCAAATAAGTAAAATAAGTTCATGTCTTCTGAAGATATTTCTAACATTTGCTTTTGAAAGTTACTGGAAAGATATAAGAGAAGTATTATGTGAAAATTATAGTTATAAATGTGATAGTTATGTGTTGTAAATGTGATAATACTTTACCAATTTAAAATTTATTGTAACTAATATTACATATGTATAAGAAAATCAGAAGTGTTAGTTTGAAGTTATTTTTATTTTGCCATCTTTAAATTTTGTTCTGTTTCTGTTCTCAATATAAAAGATAATGTGACTTGTAACATTACTGGCCCAGGCCTAAAATCTTTTCAAAAACAGAAATATTGGGGCTGGGGGTATAGCTCAGCAGTTAGACTGTCTAACAAGAACGAGGGTCTTGTTTGAACTCCCCGGCACCACATAAACTGGGTGTGGTGGCACATGCCTGTAATCTCAGCACTTGGGAGGCTAATGCAGGATAATTGGCAGTAATTCTAGGCCAGCCTGGGTTAAATACAGAGTTCAGGATCTGCCTGGACTAGAGAGAGTCCCTGTCTCAAAAAAAAAAAAAAGAAAAAAGAAAATAGAAATTACTACTAGAAGGTAGTATTTTTCTATCTCTGATACTACAGAAGTATTTTCTGTCAAAATAACAAATTTTACTGTTCATGGATATTTGAGAACCTAATTTTCATAATACTTTCTGTATTTTTAAGCTATGGTTATGTATTTTTAATTTTAAAAGATGAAACTATTCAGATAATATTTAACCTAACTTATTCATTTATTTATTTCTGAGACAGGGTCTCGCTCTCTAGCCCAGGCTTGTCCTGAAGTCACTAGGCTAACCTTGGACTCGTGGCAGTCTTCTTGCCTCAGCGTCCCAGGCCACCACACCGAGCTTGTGTTGTACTGGGAATCAAACCCAGGGCTGTGTACTTGCCTGGCAAGCGCTTTAGCAACTGTGCCATTCCTACAGCCCCTTCAGATAATATTTTCAAAAATAAAATCCATGTTTCTATGATTTTCCATGTTTAGCCAGGTACTTACGTAAGAACATGTTGGTTTAGATCATTTGAAGAATGTGACTATTAAGAATGCTTCAGTGGCTAACTAAATAAAAATCATAGGTAGAAGATGTATTAGGGGACATCTGGACCTCTACCCACTTATTTATAAAAAGAAAAATCGGGAGAAAACAAGAAACTTAAGATCTCAATTAGTCTTCTTCTGTTAATTATACCCTACCATGGATTTAGTCATTAAATGCTATTGTTAAAAATAGTAGGTACAATGAAAATGTTTCTAATTATATATCCACCAATTGTCATGATTTCAGGAGTGTGCTTCACTAAGAAAATTTTTGCCAAATAATAAAATTCTTAATTCCATAGTAATAATTTAATAATGCAACTTTTATTTAATTCTCTTCCCTTACCTGTATAAGAAAGTTCTGGAATTGAAAATTTATCCAGTTATCTCCATATTCACTGAAAGAATACATGTATTAAAATTACTACTGTTTGAATTACGTTGTCAGACTCGGTGCAACACTATGATATTTAAATATAAAAGGTTATTTCATGTTAAAATTACACTGTGACAGGGCAGATCTCACTTAATGAACCAGAGTATTTAAAATTTTTTTCTCTAGACTATTGTGATTTCATACATTTTATTCTTTTGAGGATAGCAACTTTATTACATGAAAATTTTTCTTATCAAGATATTGGCACGAAATAAATCTGAATTATAGCCAAAAAGTTAGTGCCAGTGTTACTGTGGTTTTTTTTTTTTTTTTTTTGATAAGAAACTTGTTATATACCTCAGAAATTTTGCAGAATGAGAGTGTTTTTTCATTTAAGAAAAATTCCTTTGGGAGCTGGAAGAATAGCGTAGTGGTTAGAGAGCTTGCCTAGTAAGTTCAAGGCCCTGGATTCAGTTCCACAGCATGACATAAGCTGGATGTGGTGACACACCTGTGATCCCAGCATTCAGGATACTGAAGCAGGGGGATTGCTGTGTGTTTGAGGCCAGCCAGGGCTCCATAGTGAGTTCAGGACCAGCCTGGACCGCAGAGTAAGACCCAAATAAAACAAAACAAAAACTTTAACTTCTGGAGACCTTTGAGTTTCAAATGATTACTTATTTATTTATTTTTGAGATAGGGTCTCACTCTGTAGTCCAGGCTGTTCCTGATCTCACTGTGTAGCCCAGGCTGGCCTTGGACTCAAAGCTGTCCTCCTGCCTCAGTCTCCTGAGTGCTGGGATTACAGATGTTTGCCACCATGCCCAGCTTTATGTGGTGTGGGCTTGCTAGGCAAGCACTTTAACTGCTGTGCCATTCTTCCAGCCCTTAAATGAATTTTTTAAAGTTCATGTCTACAATAAGATATTTGATAAGTTAATATTCTCTTGATTCTGAATAATGTAAAAATTTTAAAACCTTATTCCTGTTAACTATGATAAAGTATGATTATGTAGGATTTTTAAAAATATATCTACTTGAGACATTTGCAACTCATTTAATTTTCTAAATGTGTAAAGAACTTCACTGTTAAACAGATAATTTGTGGAAGTCAAAATTCACCCATACCTGTCTTTATTTTTGCTCCCTCTCTCTCTCTCTCTCTCTCTCTCTCTCTCTCTCTCTCTCTCTCTCTCTCTCTCTCTCTCGTACTCTCTCTCTTTCCCAGTACTAGGGATTGAACCCTGGGCCTTTCCACTAAGCTACATCCCTATCCCTTCTTAAAATCTGTAAAAATTTTGAGACAGTGTCCCACTAAGTTACTTGGCTTGGGCTCAGACTTGCAGTCCTCTTGCCTGAGCATCCAGAGTGCTGGGCTTTCAGCATGCACCACCACATCCGGGTTATACTTGGCTTTTATGCAAAGTACCTACTGTAGCCTGGGGTGGTGTAAGCTTGCTGCTAGAGCCCATGTTGGCCCTGGGTTTGATCCCCAGCACCACAAAACAAAATTAAATGCTTACTGTAGCAGCATCAATAGGTTAATCTTTTAGGATTTTGAGTTAAACTTTAGCTAATTAGTGAACTAGAATCTTTTATTAGTTAAATTGCTTTATGTCTACTAACTGAATCAAGATTTGTTTTTAAGTTACTGCTAGTTATAAAATTTATCACATTAACTGTTGCAAAGAAAAAAGCTCACCCAAAATTTTAGTATTACTATGATGCTGGATTTTGAACATTGTTGTCTGTATTTGCTTTAGAAATAAATTAAGCTCTTATCAAATTGAAACTGAAAATCCGTTATTTGCTATCATCATCGTCTTGTAATTTTCTGTCTTTAAGTAGTTATTTGAAAATTTGAAAACTAAAAGCACTGATTTTTAGCCAGTTTTTAAATGTAAAAATGATTCCTCCTAAGTCATGGTTTCCATGCCCTCTCCTTCAAGGTACTTCTCCTGTTTACTTAAATCATTTGCCAACTTTGAGCTTGGCTTAGGGCTTCGTTTTTCTTTTTGACGTCTCCTTCAAAGTTAATCATGATAAGTCTGATTGTTAATTTTGTGTTTTCAGGTAAGTCTAGACCTTAGTTTTCTTTAACATGTACCAATGTCTGTGGTACAGCTACATGTATACATATATATTATTTCAAGTAATCTATAGACTAATAATGTTTGAGGCTTCAATGAGAACGCCTTTGTTTTAATGCTGTTTTTTTCCACCTCTCACAGCTACACTCTACCTCACAAAATATCAACCTAGGACCAACTGGAAATCCTCAGTAAGTTTAGCTTTTTAAAATAATCTTATATACAGTATAAGAAGTTCTTTTTTGAGAATGTGAATATATATAATTAAACCAATCTAACTGGGGTCCTGGGACCTAGAGCCATAATTACGGGGAACATAGTACTGCCATATGCTTGACTGACTCGCTACTCAGGCTACCCGGTTACCAAAGTCCTAAAAACACTTGCCAGCCCCCCTGCTGCTGTAGCATTGATTGACCACAGGATAATGTGAGGGTCATAGTCCTGACTGTGTCCCAAGAGTTCACCACAAAATATCATGCTTTTATTATTGTATTACTTTACTATATCGATAGTCTGAAAACAGAAGAAATTGTTCTGTTTATAGCTTTCTGTTTTTCTAAATGCTACTCCTATCTACAAAATAATTTTTGATGGCTAAAATTAAATGAATACTGGCAGTAAGTTGCACTTTGGTTTTCTTGCACAGGACTAAAGGAACCATTTTTAAAATTTACACATTATTAATTGGATTCTGCTCTTATACATTGTTACTTTTCTGGTTTTATGTGTGTATGCAAAAGGTCAGTTGACCATATTTCCAAGTGACCACAGCCCTATAAGTATTCACAGAACAAAGGAGACATACCTGCAGGCTAACTGATCCTCTCTCCTGGTGCTCATCCTCACTGTTGTTGGACACACACCCTTATCATTAGCTGCCTGTTCCAGAGGAGTCTTAGTGGATATTAGCATACTTAAGGGGCATCAGTAACTTTTAATTTACCTCATATTTCAATACTTGAGCACTAAACGACATTCTGAGGAACACAGTGTGAGAAAAGTTGGAGGAAACTAGGGGTGGTAAATACAGGTTTCATCTTGAGTGTCTGTCCCAGAAATTCATTAAAAATGAAGCCTAGAATATTCAGTACAAAAAATTTCACCATTGGCTGCTTGACAGAGTTCAAGGAATTCTCAGATTAATTAGTGATGTCAGTGATGCCTGACATGGGTTGAGGGAATATAGTGTTGGCAGTTCTTACTTTGTAATTACCCTTACAGGCTTTTTGGATTAATTCTAGATTATTCTTTTCTCCCAGGACACCAGATTTTACCAACCTGTTTAACCTACTTGGAAAGTGAATATAGACGTATAGGAAAAATGATCCCAAGGTTAAGTCCTGGGATGCTGCAGCATCATGAGGTCAGGGAAGAACAGATAGAAGTACTGAAAAATAGTAGTAAGGTAGCAGGGAAACCAGGGATCCCATGTTCCTAAGTCAGGAGAAGAAAATATTACTATAAAGAAGGAGTAAGTAATTCTGTTATTATTGCTGATAGAGCAAATAATATAAAACTGACTACACATGGATCCACAATTATTCCAGTAAGCCTGTAAGAATTCGTCAAGTCAGTGAGTTTTACAGCAGTTTGGACGGTATGTATATAAAACCTTGCTGGAAAAGCTTCTTGAGAGAACTAGAGGAGAGGTCAGCAGGGTAAACAGTACGCTTAGACAGCTTGCTGTAGGGAGATTGCTGTGTAGGATGGCCAGGCGTGGGCGGGATGGATCCTGAGAGAGCTGGTGTTTGGTTTTGAGCATTCTTTCCTGTCGTTCATAACACTGAACGGTGTGGTTCCACAAAATGGAAATTTTTTTATGAGGATTCATCATCAGTAGTTAACAGTGCATCCTCAACCTGTTTGCTCTTTGAAGGATTTGCATAAATTTCAGTAACATTTGCTTGCTCTTGTTTAAAAATGTTTTAGTATCTCAGCATTTCAGTAAAGGATGAAATAGTCCAAAGAGCAGGTTTCTGGAGAAGAAAAACATCTAGATTTAGTTAAGTATTTATCTCAATTATCTTTACCTGTTATTATTTAACCTATCTCTAGTGTTAACTCTCAGAGTGAATTGATTTTTTTAATCATTAGTTGATGGAAATTTGAATCCACATGGACTCATTCTCCTCTCCCTAGTGCCACTTAGAAATTCAGCCTGCCTTGGAGAAGGAAAGCTCAGCTTCCTGCTGCCTTGGGCATTTGCCTGTACATCACCAGCGGTGTTTTCACTTGCTGTGTTAATAAAAGGTCAACCCTAGTATTCCGTCTGGCTTTTCTCTTCCTATATTTTCTGTATTACCATCCCTGAGAATAAGCTGAGAAATACTTTATCTTTAGTGCATAATGAGTGATTCTAAGTTAACACTGAAGACTTTTTCTCCACCATTTTTGCCATATTTACTAGGCATTGTACCTAGTAATTGTTTTCCAGAATTACTGGATACTCGATAATCTTTGGTATGAATAATTGATTTACATATCCAGTCTCCTTGTAATACGTTGGAGAAGTTCATTGTTAATAACATTGCTCCTGTAAAAGCTACTTTGATGTAAATCCAGCACTCAGAAGGCTGAGACAGGAGGATTACCGTGAGTTTGAAGCCCTCCTGGCTTATGTAGTGAATTCAGGACCAGCCTCAGTTACAGAGTGAGACCCTGTCTCAACAAAAAGAAAAGAAAAGAAAAGGAACTACTTTGAGGGGCTGGAGGAATAGTGCATTGATTAGAGTATGTAGTGCAAATCCCTGAGTTGAGTTCCCCAGCACCACATAAAGGGGACATGGTGGTGTATACTTGTAATCCCAGCACTTGGAGGCTGAGGCAAGAGAATTGCCATGATTTTGAGGCCTGGGCTCCATAATGAGTTCAGGACTAACCTGGATTCCGATTCTGATTAAGACCCTGTCTCAGAAGAAGAAAAAAGCTACTTTGAGTTCAAAACTGTCACATATGTGTAGATACTAATTTAGGTATGTATCTTTCTAGAGAAATATGTATTTCCATCCTTTCTTCTCAAATTAGGTATTATTGAACTTCTTTTTAATCAGAACATAATGAAGCTTAAAGTTGTAAAATACCTTATGTCATTATTTATTTCAGTGCTAAACCAACTGACTTTGACTTTTTAAAAGTTATTGGAAAAGGCAGCTTTGGCAAGGTAAGAGTGTTTTGTCTTCTCGTTTGGTGTATAAGCGCTTGAAGAATGCATGCTTTGTATGTGAGAGGCATAGGACTTTTTTGGTATGTCAGACATGGAGTTTCAGTTGGTGTGGTGGCACACATCTGTAATTCTAGCCTTCTGGAAAGCTGAGGCAGAGACATGACAAAGTTGAGCCCAGCGGGGGCAGGTTAGTAACTTGGCAAGATTCTATTAAAAAAAAAAAAAAAAGGCTGAAAATGTACCAGACCTTGGGTTCAATCCTCAGTGCTACCAAAAAAAGAAAAAAAATCTTCTCTACCTTGCAGTATTACCAGGATACTTAAAGAGACAAGACCACTGCTCAAATTCTAAAGTTCATTTATTAAACAAGTATCTGTTGAACACCTACGATGTGCCAAATACCCATCCAGGCACTGATTAGACTCTTTTGAAAAAACTTTCTTGGTTACTATCTGTGTGATGCTTACCATCTAGGAGGGGAAATAGTTAATTAAAAATCTGCAGTCAACTGGTGCACCTGTAGTCTCCCCTACTAAGGAAGCTGTAGTTGAGGAGGGAGTCACTTTCACCCCAGCAGTCAAGTCCATCCTAAGTGTCGTCGTGAGCTCTTGTCTCAAGGGGAAAAAAAATGTATTCAAGTAAATAGAAGTAATAGTGTTGTAATGAAAACGAAAAATAAAGGTAAATTGACAGAAGACCAGAAGTGAGCAGTGGGTGAGGGGATCCCTGCCTAATGGGTTGACCAAGGACGGCTTTTTTGAAGATGGGCTATTTAAACGGAGGGTGGAAAGACAAACATTGTTGTGAATAACGGTTGGACAAGGGAAGGAATGTGTAAAAGCTCTGCTTAATTCTCATACAATATCAGGTAAATCATACAGCTTGACACTATAGATATACCAAGGAGGGAGGAATCATTTTATGTCAGGATTACTAAGGAAAAATTCATAAATGAATTTATGAGGATCATGGAATATACTTACATGTTTTCACATTATTTACCAATCTGTATAAAAATGGATATAAATGTGTTTAATTATTTGTTGCTGTATTTTGATGCCTCTGGTTTGTTTTCGGAATTCTCTGTGACTAGATACTCTAGATACAATTAAAGCCATGTAGGTTTATTAATTCACCAAATATATATTGATCTATTGTATGTTGGGTATTGTGTTGTTATAAGCAACAGAAACAAAGATCCTGTTCTCAGAATGTTTATAGCTTACAGCTGCCTGGGAGGGTTAAGCAAGACAGTTGTGAGTTCAAGGCCAGCCTGGGCAACCTAGCAAGACACTGCCTCCAAACCAACAAGCCAAGCATAGTGATGCATGCCTGCATTCCCAGCATTCTGGGGGGCTGAGGCAGGATGATCATAAAAGCAAATCCCACATCAGCAATTTGGGGGTTTTTGTTTTTGTTTGTTTGTTAAGAGAGAAGGTCTTGCTGCTCTGCAGACCAGGCTGGTCCTGATGAACTTTCTCTGTAGCCCACACTGGTCTTGAATTCACATCAGTCCTCTTGCCTCACCCTTCCCAGTACTGAGATTTATAGGCGTGTGCCACCCCAACCAGTTCATATAGTGCTGCGAAATCAAACTCAAGGCCTTGTGCTTGCTAGGCAAGTGCGCTAACTGCTGTACTAAAAAGCCCACCATCTCAGCAATTTAGTGAGACCCTGTTGCAAAATTTTGAAAAGGGCTTGGGATAGCCCAGCATAAAGACCCTTTGTACCCAAACCAAAACATTGTCTTTTGTAAACTTCATGTTAGATTTAGAATCCATCGGGAATTTGTTCTTCCATAACATATAAAATTTTAGGTCGTGGTTCATTTTTTTCCATGTGGATATCAAGCTGATCTTGTGCACTTTATGAAAACACTATTCTTTCTCCACTGATCTAAGAACATACCTTAATTGTATATTTAGTGTTCATATATTATTCTGAACATGTTTGTTTTAGATTTTATGATTTGTATTCTTGTTCCTAGAATTTATATTGTGGTCCATTGGTCTGTTCTGAGTTTACTCTGCCTGGCATGTCTTGAGAACTGCAGCTTCATGTCTAATACAACAAATCCTTTCTTCCTTGTTCTTCAAGAGACTGTTTTTAGCTGTTTATGTATCTATATAAATTTTATAAAATTTATTTGAATTTGATTGTGATTGCATTGAAAACAGATAATGCCAGGGAGATTTACATTACATCTTTATTATAATATTAAGTCAGTCCATGACTGTGATGTAGCTTTTTCTTATCTCATGTTAGTTTTTTCAGTAATATTAAAGTATTTTGTGTAAAATGTTTATACATATTCAATTAGATATTTTTCTGTGAATGTTTTTGCTGTTGAAAGCTAGTATTATTGAATGTGAATATGTGTGTGCCATTCATGACACATTGATACTGCTAGCTAGAGGTGCAACAGAAATGCATACATATGTGCTAGGAAAGGAATAGCACACATACTTACAGCATCATTGTTCATACCACAAATAAATGCTCGTGAGACTGTGAATGCATTGTGATGGAGTATTCGACAGAGCAAGGAAAGCGGTGCTAGAGGCCATAACAGGAATGAGTGTGACGTAATTTAGAGTGAAAGAAGCGAGATGAATACACCTTTACTTGTATTATTCTAATTACAGAAAATTCTGCCCAAGGCAAAACTTAACAGCTGTTGCAATTTGAGACAGTGGTAATTGCCTGTAAGGAGGAATTGGATGAATAATGACTGGGATGGTGCAGAAGGAAAGCTTAAATACTGGTGTATGTTCTTTGATCTAGAAAGTGGTTGAATTTTGTATGTGTGTATGTGTGTAAATGTTTAATAAAAATCTACAGAGTTGGAAAATGGTTGGAAACCAACAAAATACAATGAAGCAAAGAAAAGCAGAATACACAAAAAACAAAGTGAAATATTAATTCATGAAGAAAATCTATGTTAAACTAACCAGAGTGTTGTTATGTAACACGTGACTGTGTGTAAAGCCTTGATTATGTGTACCTTTTTCTGGGGTAAGATCCCTAGGTTTGTTTGCATTCCTAAAAGATTTTGAGTACAACCCAGAAAAGGATAAATATTAAAAAAGCAGTGCATTTTGATTATTTAGAAATCATTTTGCTGTCCTTTTCGCTGTGAGGTTTTTAATCTCAACATTCACTAAGGACACTTTCCGGGGCACAGGGCTGGAGTACATGTGCATGTGTGCACCCACAAAAATGTCTCATGCAGGGTAGATTTTATTACATAAATTTAATAAAAATAATCTACACTTTAAGTGGCAAAGAAATGGTGCTGACTATTTATAGTTTTAAGAACTACTGTTTTATTGACAGGGAATTATTTCTGTGAGAATATTGAAATGTTAATAGTTTGTTCAATCTTTATAACAGGTTCTTCTTGCAAAACGAAAACTGGATGGAAAATTTTATGCTGTTAAAGTGTTGCAGAAAAAAGTAGTTCTCAACAGGAAAGAGGTAAAATGAAATAGCTGTTGTTTCTCCTGAGCTCACTTCATTAATGAACAGAATTGTTCTCTGATGTGGAAGACAATTTGACCCTCTGTCTTTTTTTTTTTTTTTTTTTTTTTAGCAAAAACATATTATGGCTGAACGTAATGTGCTTTTGAAAAATGTGAAACATCCATTTTTGGTTGGATTACATTATTCTTTCCAAACAACTGAAAAGCTTTATTTTGTTCTGGATTTTGTTAATGGAGGGGAGGTAAGTTTTATAGTTAATTTTCTAATCTTGGGCATTTTCCCAAAAGAAGTAAAGTTCTAAAATCTAACAGTTTAAAAATAGCATGAAGCCAAAAGTTCATTCTTATATTTATATAATGACAGTGTATTATCAAAAGCTGTTTACTGAGAAGAACCAATATTCAGGAAATTAAATACAGTGTGAAATGTGGTGAAGGGTAACAGCAAGGGTCGTAGGCATGTTGTGCTTTTGGGAATCCGTAAGAAGAACCCTGATACAAAGCTGCAGAAACCTCCTGGATAGGTTGATCACTAAGCTCTATAGCAAGAATGATATACTGAAGTATTAGAATAAAATGTAATTTGTAATTTAGATAATTGTTTCAGCAATTGTATGTAAGTATTAATCCAGCATCTTATTTTCTAAAATGTACAGAATAATCAATGAAATATTTTTTCTTACTTTTTAAGATTGAGTATGGATGAGCTACAGAGTACACAACCTGTTAATTACAT